>CAJQUN010000917.1:0-146003 GCA_907163345.1 Haberlea rhodopensis
TGTCTGTCTGTTTTGCTTCAGCAGAAGGAATAACCTCGCTAAAGGGTTCTGCCAGAGTCTTGCTGCCAAAAGGATGATCCGGCTTGTGGCTGGATGGAGATACCTAGCATCTGTCGTTGAAAGCGGACAGCTAGGGATAGAGCATGAATGCCCATCTCAAGTTGAGCAATCACAGCCCCATCATCTCTGGCAGTAGGAGCAGCGGATCGAAGTTCTTCTTTTTGGCAGTGAGAAGCAGATTGGCCAGTCTGAATCTGTGTTTGCCGTAAATAGCTCTCTGCGCTGCACCGCAAGTCGAACATCATCAGTTTCTGTGCCTCTCAGAACCTCGTCTTCCATCTTCTTCAGTCTGTGCAACTTTCCATAGAACATATCAATGTGGTGGACAGTCCGGTACTGGACATATTCATCAAAGACCACAAGGAGTTCAGCTAGCTTCTCATCAACATCCTCCATAGCGATGTCGATGGCAGTCTGTGCAGCAGATTTGGGTTTAGAAGAGATGGGTTCTGTGAGAATGGCTTTTCCCTTGCCGGTGGATGAAGGGGACTTAATCCCTGATTGGGTATAGTCACCCAACTCAGTGATAACTATCCCTATGACTACGGGATTGGCAGAGGGGAAGACTAGGGGTGACTTTGGGTGCAGGGGTTGAGGCTTGTGAAGGCTGAGTGGGGGGTTGAGGTGCAGGGGTTGCTTTAGGTGGTGGGCAGTATGGGTGGAGGTAGATGTCTGGTTGGTTTGGTAATCTGGGTTCGGGGCTTTTTGGGAAGTGGCTTGGTTGGGGGATGAGTGAGCAGACTGGGTTTCTTCTGAGTCAGTCTGAATGGTCAGCTTCCGCTTGACCCGAGGTTTGGCACATCAGCTTGTTCCTCGTCCTTCTCAATCTTGACTGAGACCAGAGTGGGTAGGAGTAGGCGGAACACTCTTGGACTTCAGCAGTGCAAGCCCTTTGGAGTTGAGTACCTTAAGGGGCGGAGAGCAGATGGCTTGCTCAGCTCGAGGCCTAAGGACTCCAAGAGCTTGCTGAGAGGAACAGCAAAGCATACGGCGTGCTTGGATGCAATCACCGTTTCCAGCAGTACTCCAAACAAAATCATGGACCAGTTTATCTTCTGTCCAGATACAATAGCTACCATGGCCCTGAACTTCTCGGCGGTTACAGCATCGAAGCTTCCGGCTTTACCCAAAAGTGGCTTGGCTACCACTTCGCACAGCACCTGGAAATGGAAGAGCATTTCCTTCTTCTTAAATGAGGGTTGCAACCGGTGGCCAGAAATAGAGATCTTCCCCTGAAGATCTAAGAGAGATGCTGGAGGAGTCTGTCCGAACTCTGTCAGGCCGGAACTGGGGAGGCCAAAGGTCTTGGCCATTGTTGTTGGCGAGATCTCGAAAGATTTGCCCTTGACAGTGGTAGAGATGGATGACTTCCGGGAGACGGCGTTGGCGAACAGCTCGCGGATTCTGGTTCATAAACAACTGATCCGCACTCCAAAAAATTCCGTAAACCAGATGATTCCAGGGCTCTGAACATGGACACCATCGCAGCATCTTCTTCCCTGTAGATGTCATCAAACTCAACGGAGAGTGAGTTATGAGTGATGGTAGCCATATGAAAGGAGTTTAAGGAAGGTGCGAAGAGTAAGAGAGGTAAGAGAGTGAGAGAGTAGAAAGCGGTAAACTGTAAAAAGTGAAAAAGTTATGAAATGTTCAGCCCGCTAAATAGGAGAGAGAAGACACGTGTCTTTATCTCCAAGACTGAGAAATAAACTATTCAAAATGAACGGTCAGGATAAAGAAAGATAAGGCGGTTAAAGGGACAACTAGTTAAAAGGTTAATCAGTCCGGGCTGTTTTGTTTTATTTAAAAAAAAAAGATTATTGTCCAATCAGATCATAGGATAAAATCAGACTTGACAAGGATCGGTCTGAAAGTTCGGACCGGTCTGTGTCTTTCTGAACATTGTATTATCGATCTGTAGTGACAAAAATCTTTAAGATCGAAAAGAATAAAACATCTAAATTAATTAAGATAAGTCAATTAAACCAAGAATTTGACGGAAATAATTGAACTTAGCCTCAGGAAGTGGTTTGGTGAAGATGTCTGCTGCTTGCTGCTCTGTTGAAATGTGTTCGATCCGAATTTCCTTTTTGCCAACATGATCTCGAATAAAATGATGTCGAATATCAATGTGCTTTGTTCGAGAGGTGCAAAACTGGATATACGTTATAGCGATTGCACTTTGTGTTGTCGCAAAATATCGGAGAGTCAACAGCTTGAATGCCGTAGTCTTTGAGCTGGTGTTGAATCCAGAGCATTTGAGCGCAACAGCTTCCAGCGGCTAGGTATTCTGCCTCAGCTGTGGATGTGGCAATAGATGTCTGCTTTTTACTGAACCAAGAGATCAATCTTTCACCTAGAAATTGACATGTTCCACTGGTGCTTTACGATCGATCTTACACCCAGCGTAGTCTGCGTCTGAATATCCGATTAAGCTGAAGTTTGAATCTTTGGAGTACCAAAGGACCAACGTTCTGAGATCCTTTTAAGTATTTCAGAATACGCTTGGCAGCAATGAAATGTGATTGCTTTGGTTCTGACTGAAATCTGGCGCACATACAGACTGAAAACATTATATCGGGCCGGCTCGCTGTAAGATATAATAGCGATCCGATGAGTCCTCTATACATGGTTACTTCAACTGCCGTTCCCCCTTCGTCCTTGTCTAACTTGATTGTTGGACTCATTGGAGTTGATGCAGTTGAGCATGTTTCCATTCCAAATCTCTTGAGGAGCTCTTTGGTATACTTGGTCTGATTGATGAAAATGCCATTGTTGAGCTGTTTTACTTGAAGACCCAGAAAGAATGACAATTCTCCCATCATGCTCATCTCGAACTGTCCCTGCATTAACTTAGAAAACTTCTCGCACAGTTTGGGGGTTAGTTGACCCAAAGATTATGTCATCAACATAAATCTGAACTAATAGGGTATGTTCCCCCTTAATGAATTTAAAGAGAGTTTTATCTACCGAACCGATCTGGAAGTCATGGTTCAGCAGAAATTGAGATAGAGTGTCATACCAGGCTCTTGGAGCTTGTTTCAGACCATACACTGCTTTATTCAGTAGATATACATGATTAGGATACGAATGGTTCTGAAATCCAGGTGGTTGCTCAATGTAGACTTCTTCCTGAAGGTTTTCCATTAAGAAAGGCGCTCTTGACGTCCATCTGATATACTTTGAAGTCTTTAAAGGCAGCATATGCAAGAAAGATTCGGATTGCTTCAAGTCTGGCGACTGGTGCAAATGATTCATCGAAGTCGATTCCTTCTTCTTGTCTGAATCCCTGTGCCACCAGTCTTGCTTTGTTTCTAACCACAGTTCCATCGGCGTCTAGCTTATTTCTGAAAACCCATCTGGTTCCAATAACAGGCAGATCGCTTGGTCTGGGAGTTAGACTCCAAACTTGATTTTGTTCGAATTGATTAATCTCTTCTTGCATTGCTTTAATCCAGTTGAAGTCAGTCAGAGCTTCATCGATCTTCTTGGGTTCCAGAGTTGAGATGAAAGCAGCATGAGTGAACTCATCCATCATCTGTCCTCTGGTTCTAATTGGTGCAGACGGACTACCAATCACTAGATTAGGTGGATGCTTCTTAGTCCATCGATAGCTTGACTCTGGATTGTCTGGTTCGGTCGGATGAATAGTAGCAGCATGATCTGCATCTAATTTAATATTTGAGTCAGGAGCATCTGGATCAGCTCGATCTGAAGAAGCTTCAATGGCCTGATCCGGTCTGTCTGGCACTTCTGGTTCTGGTGGATTGTCTCTTGACCTGTTAGCTACAATCTCATCATCACTGTTAGCTTCGAGATGGATATTTTCCATCTGATTTTGAATTGAATCCTTGTTGCCCTCAACACATAATGATTCATCAAAAACTATATGAACAGATTCTTCTACAGTTAAAGTTCGATTATTAAACACTCGATAAGCTTTGCTAATTGATGAATATCCTAAGAATATACCATTATCTGACTTAGCTTCAAATGCTGTAAGATGACTCTTACCATTGTTGTGAACGAAGCATTTACAGCCAAATACATGAAAGTGAGAAACAGATGGTTTGTTACCAGTCCATATTTCATATGGAGTGAGATTCAGCTTCTTGTTAATCATAGATCGGTTTTGAGTGTAGCAAGCAGTATTACAGCTTCTGCCCAGAACTTTTGAGAGATTCCAGAATCAGCAAGCATTGTTCTTGCTGCTTCCTTGAGCGTTCTGTTTCTTCGTTCTGCAACTCCATTCTGTTGAGGAGTTCTGGCGGCTGAAAACTCATGCTTGATTCCATGATCTTCTAGAAAGGATTCAAGATTCTGATTTGAAAACTCAGTGCCTTTGTCACTTCGAATCCTGTCTATGCTGGATGATTTCTCGTTCTGAGTGCGTTTCAGCAGCTTGATCAACTTCGGACCGGTCTGATCTTTACTGCTCAAAAATATAGTCCATGTAAAGCGTGAGTAATCATCAATAACAACAAGAGTATACCGCATTCCCCCTAAACTTGTTATTGGTATAGGACCAAACAAGTCCATATGCAGTAATTCTAAACAGCGGGAGGAGGATTTGGCATTCTTGTTTTTGAAGGATGATCTGATCTGTTTGCCCATTTGGCAAGCTTCGCAGATCTTATCCTTGGCAAAGTCGATCTTGGGCAGACCGATAACTAAATCATGTTTACACAGGCTAGCAATGGTCTTAAAGTTGATATGATTCAAGCGCTTATGCCATAACCAGTGTTTATTATCATTGTTAGCGATGAAGCAGGTAGGATTATTAGGTTGAGCATGATTCCAGTTAATCTTATATGTGTTTCCATTCCTGATTCCTACGAGCATGGTTATACCGTCTGATGATTTAACAGTGCAAGTGTGTTTATGAAATTCTACAGCATAACCATTATCACAGAGTTGACTGATACTAATCAGATTATAGCACAGATTTTCAACTAACAGCACATCATTGATAATAATGTTACCATGGACAATCTTACCCTTGCCCACGGTCTTACCCTTTGAGTTATCTCCGAAGATGATCTTGGGTCCAGTGCATTCTGTGACTTCAGACAGCAGCTTGATGTTTCCAGTCATGTGACGAGAGCACCCGCTGTCCAAGTACCAATCTGATGCGAGATTCTTCTGTACCTGTCATCACACATATTTATTGTTGGTACCCAATCCTATTTGGGTCCAGAACGGATTAGCCCTTTGGGAACCCACACCTGTATCAGCTTTAGTGGCTTGTGTGTGTAGGGTGTGCTATGTGCTGGTCTGTCTCGATGTTGTGTGTGATAATGTGTGCGCTGTGAAAACCTTTGATTTTCATAAGGTAGTCTATATCTTCGTTGAATCGGTTTTGAGTTATAGTAATTGTATTGTCTTCCTTGCCTTAGATTTTGCACTTTTGGATTTGGTCTCACAGACACAAATCTTGCTGGTGCCTTATCGTTGGCTTGGTTGACATAACCAATCCCTTTTCTCAAATTTTGATTCACGTAAGAGACTCCTGTTTGAATCTTAGGTGCTTCAGTTTCATATACTGTGCTGGATTTAACAAATGTCATTTGTTTGACTTGATTCTTTACCAGCAACAGCTCAGACTCATCTTTGGTGCATTCTTTGGTGTCAAAGCCTATGCCGGTGAAATCACCGACATTTCTTTGAGCTTCTTGTAATTCTTCCAAGGATGTTCTGGATTTTGTCCATGTTTTGAATATATGTGAGAGCTTAGCATTTTGTGTGCTAATTCTCTTATTTTCTTCATGGAGCTGATCATAAGAGATTTTCAGCTTATTCAGCTCGTTCTGGAGATTTTTGCACTCACCCTGCTCAGAGCAGCTTGGTTTGTTGTGCTCATCCATTTGAGTACTGATTTTGGCTTTATTCTTCTCAAATGATTCAGCTAAGATCCTATAATCATTTGCCATGTCTTGCAGTGCGGACATGAGCTCTTCTCGTGTAAAATCATTTGATTCAAATTCGAATACCTCATCTGTCTGACTTATTTCTTCATCTGCCATCAGACATTGAACCTCTTCTTCGCTTTCGCTGGAAGAATATTCAGAGCTGTCTGAATCGGAATCAGTCTGAGCCCATTTGCTGTTTCCTTCCTCAGCAACTAAGACTTTTTGGGATTTTCCATGATTCTTGCGGTCTTGGTGGTGCTTCTTCTTTCTATCATCTCGATGCTTCTCTTTCCTTTCTTCTTTCTTCGGTCTGGTGCAGTCTGCAATAAAGTGTCCGGTCTTACCACAATTGTAGCAAGCCTGATCGTTAACATTATCATCTTTTCTTGATTTATAATGATGAGAGGGTTTGAAGTTCCTCTTATTTTTAGACATAAATTTACCGAATTTCTTTATAAATAATGACATAGCATCGTTACTCATCTGTTCAGCAGATCGGTCTGATGTTGAAGCGATCTGGTCTGGGATGGCTGCCAGGGCCTTGTTGGGTTGAGAGATGAATGGCTCTGCTTCACCTCTGCTTATTAGTTCAAACTCATAGGCCTTGAGATCTGCAAACAGATCATGAAGTTCAACCTTGTTAAGGTCTTTTGATTCCCTCATGGCAATTGTCTTTACATCCCATTCCTTTGGCAGAGCTCTCATTACTTTCAGAGCGATCTCTCTGTTAGAATATTCCTTCCCCAGACCATTCAGTTCATTTATGATGCTGGTGACTCTTTCATCAAACTCATTTAGAGTTTCACCACTTTTCATCTTTATGCTCTCAAATCTTTGAAGAGCCACAGTTAACTTGTTTTCTTTGGTCTGGTCGTTGCCTTCACATAGCTGTGCTATCTTCTCCCAAATTTCTTTGGCAGTAGAGCACATTTTGATTTTGCTGAACATGTTCTTGTCCAAAGTTTTGAACAAGATGTCTTTGGCCACATTGTCGAGGTTTGCTTTCTTTCTATCCTCATTCGTCCAGAGGGATCTGTCTTTTTCTACCATTTGTGGTTCTCCACTGGTAGTGGCGACTGCTGTATTTATTTTTAGGATCTTCATTGGTCCATCGGTGATGACGAACCACATGTCGTCATCCTGAGCTGCCAGGTGAGCTTGCATTCTGATTCTCCAGTCATCATAATCTTCTTTTGAGAACATGGGGATTTTGTTGAATGATGCCATCAGCTTAATATTCTTTATGCTGATTAAGATGACCTGCTCTGATACCACTTGTTAGGATCGGTCCGGAGTGTTTAGAGGGGGGGTGAATGAACACTCCTTACAAAATTTATCCCTTGTGATTTCTTTGAGATTAGTGAAAGAAATCCGTTACTTAATCAACTCTTTGAACAGAACAGACCACTAATAAGTAAGTGCGGAAACGGTCTGCTCTTGTGTAAGTAAGAACAGCTCGATGGCTAAGTGCAGAATGATAAGACACAGGATATGTTTCTGGAAGTTCGAAGGTGGTGTAATCCTTCTACGTCTCCCCTTCTTCCAATTAAGGAAGGTTTATACTAGAAGACTTTGATTTATACAATCCTGTTGTACAAACCCGATTCAGGCTGGATTTACCTCACTACCAGTCTGAAACTCCTAGTCACTCAACCTGCTCAGACACACTCTGTCTGACAGTTACAATATGTTGCTCACTTCTATTTTTCAATACACAATGCGCACAGTGATCCTACAATGATCAAATGTTACAAAGTAATTGCGCTTAAATAAATAACTTCAGCTCGAAAGCTTCTGAACTTTGTAGGCGTGTGCTGTTTTGCTTTCTTGTATATTTTTCAATTGATCAGCGTGAGTTGTAGAGTCCAGTGCGTTTTGCATCTGTTTGTTGCATCCTTTTATAGTTGAAGGTGGCAACGGCATTGTTTCCCTTAATGTGCAGCTATGACTCTTTTTAAACTCTGAGAAAGCTACAGTCTTCTTCTTCAGGATACTTGCCGTTCTGGTATATGCTTTCGGCGACTTGTCAGGTAAGCTCTTCTTTGTCTTCTTACCTATTATGGCAATCTTCAGTCTTTGGTCCTTTGTAGCATTAATTGCAGCATTAAATGCTGCAATAAATATCCGTTGATGATTCGGACTGATAAGCCATCCTTTATGTATCCTTGACTGCTCTGATCTGATAAAGGTTGAGATCGATCTGAAGCATCGATCTATTCAGTCTGGAATCCATCGATCCGGTCTGATATGCAATATTCTTTATCAGTTTGCTCTGATATGTCCGATCGATCTGGTATGCCTAATTTCCATCGATCCGGTCTGAAATGCTTTGCCATCTTGCTCTGTTGAGTCCGATCGATCTGGTCAATCTGATTTCTATCGATCCGGTCTGAACTGTTTTGTCATCTTTAAAATCTCATCGATAAGGTCCGGAACTAACAGTTATTAATGGTCATTGTAGTGATTGCACTCAAACAAATGCTTCTTCTAGTTAAAAATAAACACACGTTCATACAGCTGCACATGCAAACACATATGGGGAACTTTGCACACATGTTTGTCAATTACGAGCATGTACATGGACTCATAAGGCTGTCAGATTGTTGCATCTTTTTTCAATTTTGCTTCCATCTTTTTGGCTCTAGATGTTTCTAATTTTCTGAAATAAACCTTGTCTTATGACCTCATCCTTCACCTGCCAGGCATTTTATTGCTAGGCGGCACATTATTAAGTTTTATTCCTTCCTAATTTATTTTCCTTTTTTTTTTGTTTGGTTTTCAAGTTAGAATTTGCTAATGATCATGCAATCTGTGATGTCAATAGGTAATTTCAAAATTAACAGATGGGAAATCCACACACATACCTTACAGGGACTCTAAATTGACGAGACTTCTTCAGTCCTCACTCAGTGGTCATGGGCGTGTATCTGTAAGAGTTCATACCTTTACTTTGTGTGCATGGGTTGTGCATGGAGTGTATTTCACCAATAAAATGGAGTGTTTGTCTTGGTTTTCTATCTTTAATAAAACGAATGCAAGTTTCACCTTTTTGTCAATTTAATAAATGCATATATTGCAATTAGTAGGGTGGAAAGCTGTGTTAACCTAGTGATGTGACTTTTATTAATGCTGTCAAAAGAACTATATTCTTATATATTACTATTTTAAATCAGCTAATTTGTACTGTTACGCCCTCATCAAGCTATGCTGAGGAGACCCACAACACGTTTAAGTTTGCCCATCGGGCAAAACACATTGAAATTCAAGCAGCACGAAACAAGGTATGATTCTTAAATATATCCATAATGAAATCCGTTTTTTGACCTTTTAACCAAAGTAAGCCTTTGTATATGCAGATAATTGACGAAAAATCACTTATCAAAAAGTACCATAATGAAATTCGGTGTTTGAAGGAAGAACTGGAACAACTGAAACGAGGCATAGTGACAGTTCCACAAAAAAAAGATGGAGGTGATGATATTCTTCTCCTAAAGCAAAAAGGTGAGATGTTTGTTTCCTTGGGTTATCTTGAATTTTTGTTATTCTTGAATATATTGAAAACAGGGTTATGTTACTGAATTTGTTTCTAGGAAGGGTATGCTGAAGTTCTGTGAGTTCTCATATTGTGATTTTCATGAAGGAGTCTTACGTCTTTTAGTTAACCTACAATGTCTTTTTCCAGCTTCCAGTTGAGGTTTATTTTATCAACTGAGGGATTAAAACTTTGTTTGAAAGTTTTCTTTGCATGATATAATTACTTAAGATTTATTTTCTTTTTTAAGCCAGCATCTTACTGTGGATGAATTCCTCAAAGTAAATATTACCTTGACTGTTGCCACAACAGAAATTAAAAATATGTAAGCATCAACAACAACTAAGCCTTTATCCCAAAAGAAAAAATCTGTAAGCATCTGAGGAATTTTTTCGTGTCTCAGTTTCATTTTAATGGTGTTGGAAACTATGTGTTGGCACCTCTTATGACTTATCATTCTGGTTGTAAACTTGCATTTCTGAGCAGACAGATTTTATGCATATAAAAAAGAGTGTAATTTTCAACTTTCTTTACCTTTCTGGAAAAGTCTGTATGTTGCCGCGTTATGTACATAGTAGTTGGCAAAATGTGCGTATGTTTGTCTTCATTTGTAGCCGTGAGATGTGTGAGGTTAACATTTTGATATTTGCAAGTTTGGGATATTAAGTTCAAATGCATGTTCGGGAATGCTTGCTGTGGGCAGTCAATTATTGCTTTTTTTTTTTTAATTTTAAACAAAGTTCAAGGTAATCTGCGGCTGTATATTAATGAATGCATGGAATATCTTGACAGGGCACAAATTTGATTATGACTTGAACTGTTGGCAAGTTTAAGGTTTTTAGCTCTACATATCTTGAGAAATTTGTGGATGTTTGCCCTGTAATTTTTAAGTAGTTGAAGATGTGATTTTTATTTCTCTCTCCATTTGTTAGGAACGTCATTGATTTTTAAACACACGCAGGTATGCACATGGCAACCTGTGTTAAGAATATTAGATATATATATTAATATTTGTTTTGATTTGATATTATTTGATTTGTAATATAGATGGTAATTAATATATTTGACAGAATCTTATGGATTCTTAGGCTGATTTCTGGAGATTCTTATTGTAATATGATCTTCTATATAATGGAATGAAAACCCTATTCAAAAGGGTATTGAGTTTGATATTGAGATTCAGATTAATTGACATGGTATCTGAATTGAACATTGCTTTGAGACAATGGAATGAGGAATTCCAATAGCCTGAGCATATGAGTTGATGCAGACTTTATCACATGGGAGAGAAAATGTCGGGTTTACGTAACAAGACGGATATGATTCTCTATATCGTGCAAAAAAGCAAAGCAAAATTGAGAACGAAGATGCTGCTCAATTGGTTGAATACTTTGTGAGTAAGTCGAATAAATAACATTACTTTTATTGGAATATAGAGAGGAATGAAAATAATAGGCTTACGAACTTTTTCTTTCGGGATTATAGTTGTAGTGTCGATTACAAATGTTTTGGTGATGTACTTTCGGTAGACACTACTTACCGAACAAATAAGTACAACATGATTTGTTGTCCTTTTGTGGGCATAAATCATCATATGCAGACTGTCATGTTTGGGTTTGCTTTTATGTCAGACGAAACACATAATTCTTTTGAATGGTTGTTTAGGACATTCCTCTATGGGCGGTAAACAACCTGAAACAAGTTTTACTGATCAGTGCCAAGCAATGATGAATGCAACTGCAACTGTTTTTACAGAGTCGCACCATCGATTGTGTCACTGGCATATCTACCAAAATGCACCTTCACATTTTGGCAGCTTGAGCAGTAATTCAAGTTTTAAAAAGTTGTGGCATAAATGCATGGTAGAATGTCAGTCTGAAGAAGAGTTTGAGCATATATGGTCACAAATGGTTGATTGTTATGGTATTGGAGATATACATTTGTTCTATCTCATGTATGGGTTGCATCACAAGTGGGCTACTGCTTTCAGTTGCCATAAATTTAGTGATGGACTTAAGGCTACATCGAGAAGTGAAGGCACGAATGCAGCATTGAAGAAAAATTTTGGTGGTGCAACATCTTCTTTATATGATTGTGTTCTTGTATATGAAAAAGTTCAAGAGTCTTGGCGTGTGGATGAAACTGAAAAGATTCTCTTAGTCGTCATGGTAGACTTCCAATTGGACAAAACCCATGGATGATTTAGGCGGCCAAGACATATACCATGGATATATTTATTTTGTTTATGTAGGATCGAGCGCTTGCCGCTTTACCAATAACTATAGTTAAGGGTAATGGCGCAACATCAATCTTTTCAACCATACACTGGAACAAGCGCCACGTGTTCGACCGATCACAAAACAGAGTCAATTGTTGAACCCCAACAATCACTCCCCTGTTGGGATATGACCTAAGACAACTCATTAGATGATTGTTTATGACATACACTGTATTATGATTTTGTTAATGACAATTCATTATTATATATTATTCGTGTATCTGTGTAATATGAATTAATATATAAGTTAATGTCCTTAGAATAATATTGTATTGTTCTTAAAGATTGTCCCTAGTCAAGTATTATCATGAATTAGGATAATGATAATGCATTAAGACTAGTATGTTTTGATTGATGAATTGTTCATAGATATGAGATATCAAATCAACACATGGGTACATGTTAGAGAATGATGTATTGGACAGACCCACCATAAGAGACAACGCATGAGTAAGATTCCATATGCGTCAGCTATTGGATCTATCATGTATGCCATGATATGTACTCGCCCCGATGTCTCGTATGCTCTGAGCATGACGAGCAGATATCAGGTTGATCCAGGTGAATGTCACTGGATTGCAGTCAAGAATATCCTGAAGTACTTGAGAAGAACTAAGGATACATTCTTGATTTATGGAGGTGAGGAAGAGCTCAATGTAATAGGTTACACTGATGCAAGCTTCCAAACCGACAAAGATGATTTCCGATCGCAATCAGGATATGTGTTTTGCCTAAAGGTGCTGTAAGCTGGAAGAGTTCAAAGCAAGAGACAATAGCCGATTCTACAATTGAAGCTGAATACATTGCTGCCTCACATGCAGCAAAGGAAGTTGTTTGGATCAAGAAGTTCATTTCTGAACTTGGGGTGATGCCTAGCATACTAGATCCGATTGAACTCTATTGTGACAATAATGGAGCCATCGCATTGGCTAAGGAACCTAGATCTCACCAAAGATCCAAGCACATACTTCGGCGCTTTCATTTCATTCGAGAAATCGTTGAAAGAGGAGATGAAATATGCAAAGTACCAACTGATGATAATGTATCTGACCCACTGACGAAGCCACTATCACAGCAGAAGCATGATCGTCATACTAGATCTCTAGGCATTAAGTATATGTCTGATTGGTCTTAGTGCAAGTGGGAGATTTGTTGGGATATGCCCTAAGACAACTCATTAGATGATTGTTTATGACATACACTGTATTATGATTTTGTTAATGACAATTCATTATTATATATCATTCGTGTATCTGTGTAATATGAATTAATATATAAGTTAATGTCCTTAGAATAATATTGTATTGTTCTTAAAGATTGTCCCTAGTCAAGTATTATCATGAATTATGATAATGATAATGCATTAAGACTAGTATGTTTTGATTGATGAATTGTTCATAGATATGAGATATCAAATCAACACATGGGTACATGTTAGAGAACGATGTACTGGACAGACCCACCATGAGAATGCTACATGGATAGTTATATGAACGTCATAAGCAATTATCATAGTGATAATGATGTATGTAATCCTAGCGACTTGAGATCACCAGAGATCCCAACATAAGGAGTCATGTATCTTATTGTCAAACGTTACATGTAACAGGGTAAACTATAAAGACAAGCATTGGATACACCACGAATTATGTAGAGGGATGTTGAGTGATCAAGAAAGGATTTGTCCCTCCTATATAACAGGAGAAGCGGCCCTTGATCAAGTAAGACTAAAATGCATGGCGGTGCTCGAATGAGTCGATATGTGATATCGAGCTTATTTGTTTATTCTAGTTATACTTGGGGATCAAGAAATAAAGATTGAATATACGAGTATGACTATTCCATGACTCGTGTTCAATCTAAACACATTGGACAAAGGGATTAAGTTACATGGTTATATTATCGCAGTTCGTAGGTTATGTCGAGTCAATGACATTCTTGTAATTTGGGTAGCCTTGATGTGTTGCTAGATACCGCTCATTGCTTGTGACATAAAATTAGATTTTATGTCGCTGCCAACATTGCAAGATCCTATCGGGTCGCACAAAAGATTAAATCGATAAGGGGAATTAAATTCATTGGATGAATTAATTAATTAAGAAGAGTCTTAATTACATGATTATAAGGATTTAATTAAATCATGGGTTTGGGCCCATGAGGCTTTGAGAAAGCCTTTAATTAAATCCAACATATACCATGCTAACAAGGTTTAGAGAGATATAGTTAATTCACAAAACCTAATAGCCACTCCATAAGAGCTCTCGACCGCCGCCTCATCCTCACACCTCACGCCGCCGTGCCGCCGTGACGTGGTGGTTTTGACGGCCGTCGTTGATCGGTTTTGAACTGTGAGTTCAGTTTTGGTTTAAGAACAAGTCTAGCAACTTGTTTTTGAACAACCTCTTCGATTTGATCGTGTGGATACCATAGATGCAATATCTTGGAGGTTTTGCTCATGACTCGTGGTTTGGCATCGCTTCTGCATCAAACACGCTACAAGGGTAAGACTCTTTTACATTCCGATATGAATACTTTGTATAGGTCCTAGGTTAGGAATCCAATATTTTATTTCCGCTGCGTACTTTGCTCGTTGGATTCCTTACAGTGGTATCAGAGCCGTGTAAAAGCTCATATTGGAATTATGTGGTTAATTGTTTAATCATATTTAGAATTATATTGCATGCTTTGAAACTGTATATAATCATATATGATATGAGTAAATCGAGTTTGTGAAAATCATCGTAAAATTATATATGATATAATTGACAATTTATGTATACGATACACGAAGGCGCAAAACCGAGCCCATGGCTCTTGATGGTTCGGCCATCACCAACCATGACTCACGGCCGCCGCATGCTAGCTAGGGTTCGGACCCTTGGCTCGAGTATGGGCCAAGCCGCCACACCTGTTAGTAATCTAATGAGCATACAACGCAGCGGAATAAAATTTTTATGGATTACTAAACACCGGATCTATACATAGGATTTCATATCGGATAAAGGAATACAAAAGTCTCACCCTTGTAGCGTGTTTGAGCCGATTCCACGGAGCAGCACCACGTCCAACGTCTCCTTCGAGTCACAAGCAAAACTTGTCAAGTTTTGCCTCCACGATATCCACACGATCAAATCGAACAAAAGGGGATAGTTTAAAAACAAGTTGTTAGACAAGTTCTTAAACCGGAACCAAAAACCACACTTGATTCACAATCAAATGATGGCACAAAGTCACCAAGAACCACACGGCTATGAAGAGGCCGAGAGCTCAAGATGGTGCGGCGGCCGAGAGCCTTTTTGGTGCTAGGTTTTATGATATGATGTGTTAATCTAATTAAACACCTTGTTAACAAATTATATATGATTAATTAAAGGCTTTCATAAAGCCTCATGGGCTTAAGCCCATGATTTTAATTTAATCCTTATAATTATTAATTAAGACTCTTCTTAATTATTTAATTCATCCAATGAATTTAATTCCCTTTATCGATTTAATCTTTTGTGCGACCCGATAGGATCTTGTAATGTTGGCAGTGACATAAAATCTCATTTTACGTTACAAGCAAGGAGCGGTGTCTAGCAACACATCGAGGCTACCCAAATTACAAGAATGTCAATGACTCGACATAACCTTTAGAACTTGTGATAATATTAACCATGTAACTTAATCCCTTTGTCCTTTGTGTTTAGATTGAACACGAGTCATGGAATAGTCATACTCGTATATTCAATCTCTATTTCTTGATCCCCAAGTAGAACTAGAACAAACGAATAAGCTCAATATCTCATATCGACTCATTCGAGCATGGCCATGCATTTTAGTTCTCACTTGATCAAGGGCCAAACACATCTCCTGTTATATAGGAGGGACAAATCCTATCTCGATCAGTCAACATCCCTCTACACAATTCGTAGTGTATCCAATAGTCGCCTTTATAGATTACCCTGTTACGGGTAACATTTGACGATATCAAGATACATAACTCCTTATGTTGGGATCTCTGATGATCACAAGTCGTAAGGATTACATACATTATTATCACTATGAGAATTGCATATGACGATCATATAACTATCCATGTTGCATTCTCATGGTGGGTCTGTCCAGTACATCATTCTCTAACATGTACCCATGTATTGATTTGATATCTCATATCAATGAACAATTCATCAATCAATACATACTAGTCTCTATGTATTATCATTATCCTGATTCATGATAATACTTGACTAGGGACAATGTTTAAGAATAATACATTATTATTCTAAGGACATTAACATATATATTTATTCACATTGCACAGTTAAAAGAATAATATACAATAATGAATTGCCATTCATAAAATCATATTACATTGTATGTCATAAACAATCATCTAATGATATGTCTTAGGGCATATCCCAACAAATCTCCCACTTGCACTAAGACCACTCAGACATATACCTAATGCCTAGAGATCTAGTATGACGATCATGCTTCTGCTGTGACAGTGGCTTCATCAATGGGTCAGATACATTATCATCTGTTGGTACTTTGCATATTTTAACATCTCCCCTTTCAATGATTTCTCGAATGAAATGAAAACGCCAAAGTATGTGCTTGGATCTTTGGTGAGATCTAGGTTCCTTAGCTAATGCGATCGCTCTTGTGATATCCCCGAAATGATCAATTGCAACTTGGTGCATTAATTGTGTTTATATGATTAATTATGATGGTAATTAATTATGTGTTGGAATTATTATGTGGAAATGCTTAGTCATGTGTTAGAGTGACCCGGGATAGCATTTCAGGGTGCATGTTGGGTATGTTGGGAATTATGGTTGGAAGCATGATTTATTTGCCTTGGTTAGCAATTAATTAGAAATCATGTGTTTAATTGATATTTTGGTGCATTTGGTTTAATGCTTTGGAAAATATCATGTTGGGGTGTTTTATACACCATGGGTTGTGGATTGCATTTTTAATTAACTCAACTTTTATACCCCAACCCCACCACCCACTCTTACTTTTACTTTACCAAACAACACCCAAACCCTTTCTTTTTCTCTTCATTTTCGAGTTCCAGCTTTGGGGTGAAGAGAAGTCCATGCAAAATCTTGATTTGTGGAGTTTATTGGGTGATTTGAGATCCCCAAGAGGTATGGATACCTCATGGTTGTTTTTGTAAGGTTTTGTTTAAGTTTGGTATGATTTTAAAGGATTTTAAAATGGGTTTGTTCTGGGGGTTGTTGTGGTTTTGGTATTATTTTGGGTGGATGTTAAATATATGAGTTAATGTAGATGTTTATTGATGGTTTTGAGTGGTTTTGTATGGTTGGTGTTGGATTAATTGAGTTTGTTTGAGTTGGGGTTGAAGATGGGTGAATAGTGCCCGAAAATCGGATGCCCAGAGCTCGGCGATCGATCGGCGCCTTTCCGATCGATCGCGAGCTGCAGTGCTGGAGGCAGTGGACTTCAGCGATCGATCGCGAGTTTGGCGCGATCGATCGGCGAGGCCGCGATCGATCGGCGCAAACTCAGCGATCGATCGCGGATTGGCAAATTTTGTTGCTCGAGACAGTGGGGTCTCGCGATCGATCGGGGCTGTATGGCGATCGATCGCGAGACACCAAAAATGGTGTTTTTGGATTTTTTTAGTAGGATTTTTGGTATTGGACTATTATTGGGTTCTAATATTGATTTGTGTGAATGTGTAGAACCATCCCAGGTGGCAACACAGCCAAGGCATTGAAGTCCTACCATATCCTACATTTTGGTAAGGTACGTAGTGGACGTACGGGCACCCAACGGCACATGTATCTTATATACTCATTGTTTATGCATTGTGGATGCGAGTATATATGCAGTATTGCATTGTGGATGCAAATACATGTTATGCATGATGTTTATAGATGCATATGATGATTATTGGTGCACATCCCATGAGTCGTGGTCATCCCTTGATGATTTTAATGCTTGCCGCTATTTTGTTTGGTTCCGCTAAATGTGAAGCGAGGGGTGGGAGCGCCGCATGTCACATTTGAGCGTGGTTATCATATAGGGCGAGGAAAGGGTATTTGCCGCTCAATGTGAGGCGAGGGGTGGGAGTCCCGCATGTCCATTGAAGCGAGGTTATCCTATGCCGCCTATATGTAAATAAGCGAGGGGCATTAAAATACATTGTGATGGACAGACTAGGGATTGGTGATCAGTATTTGGTATTGATGAGATGGCATATGTCATGACATGTTTAGACCATTAAAAATAATCTATTGATTATACTCATGAGTTATGATACAGGGACAACCAAACGGGAAGCGTTTGAAATGCATGGGGAAAAACAGGAAGTGTTTTATTATGATTATGCATTTACGCTTTATCTTCATATTGTGTTGAATATGAATGATTATTATTGCTCATGTTTGGGGGTTGTCCTTGTAGGTACACGTTTGGCATGATAGATGGGCTAGACGGGTTGAGATGGTGAGCTTGTTGAGGATGCTTTTGGGACTTGAAGGACAGGATTGCTTCCTATAGTGTCTACTCTAGGAGTAGCTTGAACTATAGTTAAACACATTCATTGATTGGAATGTAATTAATCCATTTTAGTAGTCCTTATTTTTGGCATGTAATGCTTAAGCTCATAGACTCAACACGTTCTTTTACACTCTGATCTTTTAAATTAGCTCTATTATGCCTTGACTCCGCACTTAAGGATTAGGGTCCTTACATTAGTGGTATCAGAGCAGTGGTTAGAGAACCCGGGAACGAGTGAAGGGTAGCCTTAGCATGATTGGCTAGGTGCTTACATTTGAAGCATGTTTATGCATGTGGTGCATATTAATGTATATCCTGTTATACTAACGTGCTTATTCTCATTCCTGTTATCTAACGGCATAACATATATATTGCTTTGGAATTGTTGTTAACATTTGTGTTACAGCATGGCTGCTAATGAGGAGGTTGGAGATGTTGGTAGTGTGAACGCAAGCGTTGGACAAGTGAACCCTCTACCTCCACCGGCCGTAGGCATGGAACCCGTAGCTCAGTTATTACTACCGGGTGAGATCAGTTTGACACAATTTCTGTCTTACCATCCGCCCCGGTTTGAGGGGACAGAGTCCGGAGAAGAGGCTGAAGAGTGGCTGGAAAGACTTGAACAGATCTTTGTATCGGCTCCTTGTGCTGTTACAGCTTGGCTGAGGCTGGCGGAGTTTCAGTTAGCTAAGAAACCTCTAATGTGGTGGAGGAGCACGATGATGGAGCTAAGAGCACTAGGTGCTGTGATTGATTGGACACTCTTCAGGACTAGGTTTCTGAACCGGTACTTCTCCGCAGCGGCGAGACAGACGAAGGAGGACGAATTTACAAGTTTGAAACAGGGGAACATGACGGTGTCAGACTATGCCACGCGGTACTCTTCGTTGCTGAGGTATGTTCCCCACATTGCCACCAATGGGCACGCAAAGATGAGAAATTTTATGAAGGGGTTGCGACCGGAGCTCTATGACCGGGTTATCACCAATAACCCAACTTCTTTTGATGATGCTCTCACAAGGGCGGAGCTTGCCGAGCTTGGGGTGGGAGCTTATTCTAGTGCTATGCCACCACCAGTACCGCAACAGAGGCAGACTAATGACAGCTTGAGGCCCCGAGGAGAGCCATTTAAACCTCGTGGTGCCTCTTCATCTTCGCGATTTGGTGGAAAGAAATTCTTTGGACAGAAGCAGGAGGGCAAGAAGGGCAATTGGTCGGCCAATCGAGGGTCTTCACAAGGGAATAGGCCGGGAGAGCCGAGGTGCGACAATTGTGGAGGACCACATTCTTCAAGCAAGTGCCCTGCCTGTTATATCTGTGGCAAGATGGGCCACATCGCTCGGTATTGCCCCACCCGGGGAGGATAGTCTGAGTTTCAGGGCAACAGGCCGAGGTTTGATGATAGGACAGTGCAGCAGAGGCAACAGTTTGGGCCTCGACCATCGGGAGGTCAGACAGTGTGACCGCCCCAGGGACAGGTGTATGCACTGACCAGAGAGCAGGCCCAGGCAGCCCCAGAGGAGGTGATCGCCGGTACATGTCATTTATTTACGTACCCTGCTTTTATTTTGATCGATACAGGTGCCTCCCACTCTTTTGTGTCTGTTGGTTTTGTGGAAAGACACCATATGCGCACGTCTTCTTTACCCACGCCTCTCTTGGTCTCGACACCCACTGGAAGAAATGTCGTTGCTTATCAGTTTTTGGCAGATAGCCTCATTTATTTTGAGGGCAACGAATTGAGATCAGACTTGATTGTGTTGGGCATGTCAGACTTCGACTGCATCTTGGGTATTGATGTTCTGAACAGATATCAGGCAGTGGTAGATTGCCGGCAGAGGACAGTGAAGTTCAGACCTGAGTTGGGCAGTCAGTGGACCTTCTATGGCAACGGTTTTCGTGCGAAGATTCCGTTGATTTCAGCGATCAAGATGACTCAGTTGTTGGAACGTGGCCACACGGGCTATCTCATTTATGCCGTGGACACGTCTGGGAAGAGTAAAGAATTGAGAGTTGAAGATGTGCCAGTAGTGGCAGAGTTTGCTGATGTATTCCCAGAAGAGATCCCAGGATTCCCACCGGCTAGGGAAGTTGAGTTTGGGATCGAGCTGTTGCCAGGGACATCCGCTATCTCTCGTGCACCTTATAGGATGGCACCGACTGAGTTGAGAGAGTTGAAAGAACAGTTGCAGGATCTCCTTGACAAGGGATATATACGCCCGAGCGTGTCGCCATGGGGCGCACCAGTTCTCTTTGTGAAGAAGAAGGACGGCTCGATGCGGTTGTGCATCGATTACCGGCAACTGAATAAGGCTACAGTGAAGAACAAGTATCCTCTTCCAAGGATCGACGATCTGTTTGATCAGTTGCAAGGTACCAGGGTGTATAGCAAGATTGATTTGAGATCCGGATATCATCAGATTCGAGTCAGAGAGGAAGATGTGCAGAAGACAGCATTCCGGACCCGATATGGACATTATGAGTTCCTAGTGATGCCGTTCGGCGTGACGAATGCTCCAGCCGTCTTTATGAGTCTGATGAACAGAGTGTTTTAGCCGTATCTTGATCAGTTCGTCATTGTGTTTATTGACGACATTCTCATCTATTCCCGGAGTGAGGAAGAGCACGCGAAACACTTGAGGACAGTGCTCCAGATTCTTCGAGATCACCAGTTGTATGCCAAGCTCAGTAAGTGTGAGTTTTGGTTGAGCAGTGTAGTGTTTCTGGGCCATGTCATATCGAGCAGCGGAATATCTGTGGATCCCAGGAAGATCGAAGCTGTGATGGAGTGGGCTGCCCCCACTTCTGTGCCTGAGATTCGGAGCTTCCTTGGTCTGGCCGGATATTATCGACGCTTTGTCGAGGGCTTTTCGAAGATTGCCAAGCCGTTGACACAGTTGACCCAGAAAGGAGTACCTTTCTTTTGGTCAGAAGCTTGTGAGGAGAGCTTCCAGGAGTTAAAGCATCGTTTGACGACGGCGCCAGTGTTAGTGATCCCTACGGAGAACTCCAGATTTGTTCTGTATACTGACGCATCACTTCAGGGCCTTGGGTGTGTTCTGATGCAAGATAAGCATGTGGTAGCTTATGCATCGAGGCAGTTGAAGCCGCATGAGACCAGATATCCAGTTCATGACTTGGAATTGGCGGCTATCATCTTCGCCCTGAAGATTTGGAGGCATTATTTGTATGGTACTTCATTTACCATTTACACGGATCACAAGAGCCTCAAATTTTTATTCACTCAGGCAGAGCTGAACATGAGGCAGAGGAGGTGGATGGACCTACTCAAGGACTATGATTGCGAGATAGAGTACCATCCCGGGAAAGCCAATTTGACAGCAGACGCTTTGAGCCGGAAAGTGAGGAGTTCTGCTGAGGACGTCATCCATTTGTCGGCTATGATGACCTCCTATTGCCATCTGGGCTATGATTTTGACATTGATGCATCACCTGTGTATGTATCGACCTTGCTAGCTGAGCCAAATATCTATGAAAACATCAGGAGAGCTCAGAGGTCAGATGATGAAGTTCAGAGGTGGTTATCTTTAGTACATCTTGGTCAGCCAACGAAATTCAGAGTGGCCGATGACGGGTCTTTGAGATTGGGTAACCGCTGGGTAGTTCCGAGTACGCCGGAGTTGCGTAAAGGACTCTTAGAGCGAGCTCATAGTAGCAGACTGAGCATCCACCCAGGCGGGAAAAAGATGTATGAAGATCTGCGTGGCCAGTTTTGGTGGAAGAGAATGAAATCTGATGTCGTCGCTTTTGTTAAGAGGTGTTTGATCTGCCAGCAGGTTAAGACAGAGAGACAGAGACCTGGCGGCAAATTGAGAAGCTTAGAGATACCGAAGTGGAAGTGGGAACACATTTCCATGGACTTCGTGACTCATTTGCCGAGGAGTGCCTCAGGCTTCGATGCTATTTGGGTGATCGTGGATCGATTGACTAAGGTAGCTCATTTTATCCCGTATAGCATGACTTTCACCTTTTTGAGGATGGCGCAGTTGTATATTAGAGATGTGGTGAGATTGCATGGGATCCCCGTTTCCATAGTGTCGGATCGAGATCCGCGATTCACATCTCATTTTTGGGAAGGTCTTCAGTCAGCCTTGGGAACTGAAGTCAGATTGAGCACTGCTTATCATCCTCAGACGGATGGCCAGACCGAGCGCACTATTCAGACGCTCGAGGACATGCTGAGAGCTTGTGTTTTGGAGTTCGATGCCTCTTGGCAGGATTCAGTGCCTTTGGTAGAGTTTTCTTATAATAATAGCTACCAGACGAGTATTCAGATGGCTCCGTTTGAAGCTCTTTATGACAGACGGTGTAGATCACCCTTGTGTTGGGATGATTTGGACTGCAAATCGGTCGGAGGACCGGAGTTGATTCGGGAGATGGAAGAAAAGATAAAGACGATAAGGCAGAAAATGAAAGCGGCCCAGGACAGACATACAGCTTATGCAAATAGACGGCGAAGACCGTTGGAATTTCAGTTGGGAGATAAGGTCTTTTTGAAGATCTCGCCTTTCAGAGGCGTTGTGCGATTTGGGATGCGCGGGAAACTGTCTCCGAGGTATGTTGGGCCGTACGAGATTTTGCAGCACATTGGCACCTTAGCTTACCGACTGGCTTTGCCGCCTTCTTTATCTGGTATACATGATGTGTTTCATGTATCGATGCTGCGGAAGTATGAGCCGGATCCGTCGCATGTTTTACAGCCTTCCGAAGTTCAGTTAGAGTCCGATGTGTCTTATGTGGAACAGCCTGTCAGAATTCTGGATCGAGCAGACCGTAGACTTCGGAACAAAGTGATACCTATGATCAAGGTTCAGTGGGATCGCAGGGGTGTCGAGGAGGCTACGTGGGAGACGGAGCGGCATTTGGTGCAGCACTACCCGGAACTATTCTCTGGTATGTGTTTATGTTTAGTTTCCTTTTGGGGTAAGTGCATGTGATTTCGAGGACGAAATCTTATAAGTAGGGGAGGATTGTGATATCCCCGAAATGATCAATTGCAACTTGGTGCATTAATTGTGTTTATATGATTAATTATGATGATAATTAATTATGTGTTGGAATTATTATGTGGAAATGCTTAGTCATGTGTTAGAGTGACCCGGGATAGCATTTCAGGGTGCATGTTGGGTATGTTGGGAATTATGGTTGGAAGCATGATTTATTTGCCCGAAATGATCAATTGCAACTTGGTGCATTAATTGTGTTTATATGATTAATTATGATGGTAATTAATTATGTGTTGGAATTATTATGTGGAAATGCTTAGTCATGTGTTAGAGTGACCCGGGATAGCATTTCAGGGTGCATGTTGGGTATGTTGGGAATTATGGTTGGAAGCATGATTTATTTGCCTTGGTTAGCAATTAATTAGAAATCATGTGTTTAATTGATATTTTGGTGCATTTGGTTTAATGCTTTGGAAAATATCATGTTGGGGTGTTTTATACACCATGGGTTGTGGATTGCATTTTTAATTAACTCAACTTTTATACCCCAACCCCACCACCCACTCTTACTTTTACTTTACCAAACAACACCCAAACCCTTCCTTTTTCTCTTCATTTTCGAGTTCCAGCTTTGGGGTGAAGAGAAGTCCTTGCAAAATCTTGATTTGTGGAGTTTATTGGGTGATTTGAGATCCCCAAGAGGTATGGATACCTCATGGTTGTTTTTGTAAGGTTTTGTTTAAGTTTGGTATGATTTTAAAGGATTTTAAAATGGGTTTGTTCTGGGGGTTGTTGTGGTTTTGGTATTATTTTGGGTGGATGTTAAATATATGAGTTAATGTAGATGTTTATTGATGGTTTTGAGTGGTTTTGTATGGTTGGTGTTGGATTAATTGAGTTTGTTTGAGTTGGGGTTGAAGATGGGTGAATAGTGCCCGAAAATCGGATGCCCAGAGCTCGGCGATCGATCGGCGCCTTTCCGCGATCGATCGCGAGCTGCAGTGTTGGAGGCAGTGGACTTCAGCGATCGATCGCGAGTTTGGCGCGATCGATCGGCGAGGCCGCGATCGATCGGCGCAAACTCAGCGATCGATCGCGGATTGGCAAATTTTGTTGCTCGAGACAGTGGGGTCTCGCGATCGATCGGGGCTGTATGGCGATCGATCGCGAGACACCAAAAATGGTGTTTTTGGATTTTTTTAGTAGGATTTTTGGTATTGGACTATTATTGGGTTCTAATATTGATTTGTGTGAATGTGTAGAACCATCCCAGGTGGCAACACAGCCAAGGCATTGAAGTCCTGCCATATCCTACATTTTGGAAAGGTACGTAGTGGACGTACGGGCACCCAACGGTACATGTATCTTATATACTCATTGTTTATGCATTGTGGATGCGAGTATATATGCGGTATTGCATTGTGGATGCAAATACATGTTATGCATGATGTTTATAGATGCATATGATGATTATTGGTGCACATCCCATGAGTCGTGGTCATCCCTTGATGATTTTAATGCTTGCCGCTATTTTGTTTGGTTCCGCTAAATGTGAAGCGAGGGGTGGGAGCGCCGCATGTCACATTTGAGCGTGGTTATCATATAGGGCGAGGAAAGGGTATTTGCCGCTCAATGTGAGGCGAGGGGTGGGAGTCCCGCATGTCCATTGAAGCGAGGTTATCCTATGCCGCCTATATGTAAATAAACGAGGGGCATTAAAATACATTGTGATGGACAGACTAGGGATTGGTGATCAGTATTTGGTATTGATGAGATGGTATATGTCATGACATGTTTAGACCATTAAAAATAATCTATTGATTATACTCATGAGTTATGATACAGGGACAACCAAACGGGAAGCGTTTGAAATGCATGGGGAAAAACAGGAAGTGTTTTATTATGATTATGCATTTACGCTTTATCTTCATATTGTGTTGAATATGAATGATTATTATTGCTCATGTTTGGGGGTTGTCCTTGCAGGTACACGTTTGGCATGATAGAAGGGCTAGACGGGTTGAGATGGTGAGCTTGTTGAGGATGCTTTTGGGACTTGAAGGACAGGATTGCTTCCTATAGTGTCTACTCTAGGAGTAGCTTGAACTATAGTTAAACACATTCATTGATTGGAATGTAATTAATCCATTTTAGTAGTCCTTATTTTTGGCATGTAATGCTTAAGCTCATAGACTCAACACGTTCTTTTACACTCTGATCTTTTAAATTAGCTCTATTATGCCTTGACTCCGCACTTAAGGATTAGGGTCCTTACAGCTCCATTGTTGTCACAATAGAGTTCTATCGGATCTTTAATGCTAGGCACCACTCCAAGTTCAGAAATGAACTTCCCCATCCAAACAGCTTCCTTTGCTGCATCCGAGGCAGCAATATACTCAGCTTCCGTTGTAGAATTGGCTACTGTTTCTTGCTTTGAACTCTTCCAGCTCACAGCACCTCCATTTAGGCAATACACATATCCAGATTGCGATCGAAAATCATCTTTGTCAGTTTGGAAGCTTGCATCAGTGTAACCCATTACATTGAGCTCTTCCTCACCTCCATAAATCAAGAATGTATCCTTAGTTCTTCTCAAGTACTTCAGGATATTCTTGACAGCAATCCAGTGACCTTCACCTGGATCAACTTGATATCTGCTCGTCATGCTCAAAGCATACGATACATCGGGACGAGTACATATCATGGCATACATGATAGATCCAATAGCTGACGCATATGGGATCTTACTCATGCGTTGTCTCTCATCTGGTGTTGAAGGACACTGTTCCTTCGAGAGATATATACCATGTGTCATAGGCACGAATCCTTTCTTTGATTCTTGCATGCTAAACCTTTTAAGCTTTGTCTATGTATGTACTTTGACTTAGGCCAAGAAGCCTTCGCGATCTATCTCTATAGATCTTGATTCCTAATACATAGGTGGCTTCTCCCAAGTCTTTCATCGAAAAGCAGTTCCCTAGCCAAATCTTTACAGATTGTAAGGCAGGGATATCATTTCCAATGAGAAGTATGTCATCAACATACAACACTAGGAAAATGATTACGCTCCCACTGACCTTCTTGTAGACACAAGGTTCATCTTCGTTTTTGACAAAACCAAACTCTTTGATTGCATCATCAAAACGAAGATTCCAACTCCGAGAAGCTTGCTTCAATCCATAAATGGATCGTTGTAGCTTGCATATCTTTCCAGCATCCTTTGGATCGACAAAACCCTCGGGCTGTGTCATGTACACATCCTCGAGCAGATTTCCATTAAGGAAAGCTGTTTTGACATCCATCTGCCAGATTTCATAATCATGAAATGCAGCTATTGCAAGTAAGATCCTTATGGATTTAACCATGGGCACTGGTGAAAAGGTTTCATCATAGTCAATACCATGAATTTGTTTGAATCCTTTTGGAACCAGCCGACCTTTATAGGTTTGTACATTACCATCCATATCGGTCTTTTTTCTTGAAAATCCATTTGCACCCTATGGGTCGTACCCCTTCAGGTGGATCAACCAAAGTCCATACTTGGTTTGCATACATGGATTCCATCTCAGATTTCATGGCCTCTTGCCATTTCTCAGAATCAGTGCCCATTATAGCTTGTTAATAAGATGACGGCTCATCCTCATCAATAAGTAGTAAGTCACCTTGTTGAGTCACAAGAAATCCATATCTCTGTGGCTCCCGGTGTTCTCTTACAGACCTACGCTAGGCTTGTGTCTCTTGAGCAGGTACTTCTTCCACAACAGCTTGCGGTGCCTGCTCTGTTTCCATCTCAATCTCAGGTTCAGTGTTTTCTTGTGGTTGAACTTCACTAAGTTCAATTTTTCTCCCACTGGTTTTTCTAGAAATAAATTCTCTTTCAAGAAATACACCAGTCCGAGCAACAACTACTTTGTTCTCGGTGGGATAATAGAAATAGTATCCTTTCGTTTCCTTAGGATACCCCACAAATAAACACTTATCAGATTTGGGTCCAAGTTTGTTAGTGGCGTGACGTCTAACGAAAGCCTCATTACCCCAAATCTTCATAAAAGACATACTAGGACGCTTCCCAATCCATATCTCATATGGTGTCTTTTCCACTGATTTAGATGGAACACGGTTCAGTTAGAAAATCGTTGTTTCTAGACCGTGTCCCCAAAACGATATCGGAAGATCTGCATGACTCATCATTGATCTAACCATGTCTAACAAGGTTCGATTTCTCCTCTCGGATACACCATTCCATTGTGGAGTATACGGAGGAGTGAGTTGTGGGACTATCTCACACTCCTTTAGATAGTCATGAAACTCTTGGCTTAAGTATTCACCTCCTCGATCTGATCGAAGGATTTTGATACTTTTGCCAAGTTGGTTTTGTACTTCATTCTTGAAATCTTTGAACTTTTCAAAGGTTTCATACTAATGCTTCATTAGGTACACATACCCATATCTACTGAGGTCATCAGTAAATGTAACGAAGTATTGAAAACCACCTCTAGCTTGTGTACTTATTGGTCCACATACATCACTATGTATTAGTCCCAATAAAACATTTGCCCTTTCAACATGTCCCTTGAAAGGGGCTTTAGTCATCTTGCCCATTAAACAAGATTCGCATGTTTCATATGATTCAAAATCAAATGAATCTAATACTCCATCCTTATGAAGTTTAGATATGCGGTTTTCGTTTATGTGGCCCAAGCGACAATGCCAGAGATAAGTCGGATTACAATCATTATTTTTAATCCTTTTAGTATTTATGTTATAGATAGGCATATCAATATTTAATAAATAAAGACCATTCACCATTTGTGCACTAGCATAAAACATATCATTTAAATAAATAGAACAACAGTTGTCCTTTATTATAAATGAAAAACCACACTTGTCTAAACAAGAAATAGAAATTATGTTTTTGGTAATAGATGGCACAAAATAACAGTCTTTTAAAATCAACGATAAACCAGAAGGCAAAGATAAATAATAATCTCCTATAGCTAATGCAGCAACTCTTGCTCCATTTCCAACTCGGAGATCAACTTCGCCTTTCGCCAACAATCTACTCTTTTTGAGGTCCTGCACATTTACACAAATGTGAGATCCACATCCAGTATCTAATACCCATGATGAAGAAGTAGATAAATTGACTTCTATAACAAAAATACCTGAAGTAGAAGTCACACTTCCTTTCTTTAGATCCTCCAGATATACTTTGCAGTTTCTTTTCCAATGGCCGGTCTCACCGCAATGGAAACAGTTCCCTTCCTTCGCTATCCCTCCCTTTGGTTTCAGTGCAGATGACTTTGGCTTAGATTTAACAAAGACCTTCTTGTTTTTCTTGAAGTTCTTAGCTTTAGTCTTTCCTTTGCTCTTATTCACAATAAGAACATTTGTTGGTTTAGACTTCTTGCTATTTGCTTCAAAAGTTCTAAGCATGCCAAGTAACTGTGGTAGTGTCTTCTCAATTTCAATCATATTGTAATTTAAGACAAATTGACTGAAGCTTTCAAGCAACGATTGCAAGATCACGTCAGTGGCCAACTCTTGGTCCAAAGGAAAACCCAGTTTCTCTAGATCTCAATATACCCAATCATCTTGAGTACATGAGTACCAACCAGACTTCCTTCTACCATTCTACACTGGAATAACGCCTTAGAGACGTCATACATCTCTTGTCTTGCTTGTTGTTGGTACAGTTGCTTAAGATGCTCGATCATATCAAACGCCTCCATTTCCTCATGTTGCTTCTGAAGCTCAGAGTTCATGGTGGCAAGCATAAGGCACCCAACATCAAGTGCGTCACTTTGATGCTTCTTGTAAGCATCTTTTTCGGCTCTTGTAGCCGTTAGGGGAGGTTCCTCAGCAGGTAAGGGTTCCTCTAGGACATATTGTTTCTTTTCTTGTTTGAGGACTATCCTCAAGTTCCTATGCCAGTCTAGGAAATTTTCCCATTTAATTTGTCCTTCTCAAGGACCGATCGCAGTGATAAAGTGCTTGTTACGTTGTTAGTTGCCATGAATATCTACAATATAAATATGCAAAATAAGTTTATGATTTAATCATTTAACATGGTCTTATATTAAATGATGCTCCCACTATTTTGTTTAAAAAAATATCAACCCTCAAAACCTTTAGTAGGCCAAG
Organism: Haberlea rhodopensis; assembly: GCA_907163345.1. Classification (NCBI taxonomy): domain Eukaryota; kingdom Viridiplantae; phylum Streptophyta; class Magnoliopsida; order Lamiales; family Gesneriaceae; genus Haberlea; species Haberlea rhodopensis. The sequence goes on from CAJQUN010000917.1 coordinate 29,407, forward strand.
ATCCATATTTCGCCTAATCTTGAGTTAGCTTTGACTAATCGCCAAAGACTCGGTTATTTAGGTAGACAACACTTTGTCAATTACATCACATATAATTCTTGGATAGTTGGACGAACAACGCTTTGTTCAATTCATCAAATGAATTATTATCCAACCTATGCCTCTAGGTTCTCAATCCTATTGAGATAACCTAGTTAAGTCGTACCCAATTTAAAGTATAACGGATATCACTTTTATCCTTTCGCGCCTTACTAAGATTGCCACGGTGCTTTGCTTTGGCAAACCCACATATGTACAATCGAAGTTTTTGACGAGTACTTTTAATTTTGGAAAGCATCTAAAACTTAATATTTTAGAGGGATTTATTGATCTCATGATTAGTTTGATAATTTAAAACATGTCCACTACATATAGTTGTATACATATCTACATATATGTGTAATACAATTGTCAATCTAAAGCACAAGATAAAGCATGCATCAACATACATAATTAAACGTGACATGGTTATAGCCCCTACTAACGATTTTCTCAAGCCAATGAGAAAATCCTAAGAGTCAACCTAAGGTAACTTCACAAGCACCTTCCTTTGGCTCCAATTTATGAATGGCATCCTCATCCCGGCACGATGCTCCATCTTCATTGATCACCATCAACAATTAAACTATACTATTTACAAGATATAGAATTCCTCGATTCACATTCGAGGGGAACATAGGGGAGGGATAACATTTAGAATAAAATAGAGAAGGCACGACACGCAGGTCGTATTATAAATTACAAACATTCACAAATCCTATCTAATAGGTCAAAGGGCTATAACCACGCACCATGCTCAAACAACACATAAAGCATGCATTAACTTTTATTTAATTAAATTCTAAACATTTTAAATTTAATTCTAATTAAAACTGTAAAATAATTTCTGAAAAATTATCGTACGCTCGGGACATCACATGCCACGAACCAAAGAGACTAAGCCACAAACCACCATGGTTCGACCACAAAAGCGCACAGCTGGACCAATTATGGGCCTAGGGTTCGAAACCCTAGCCCATGGCCGAACCAAGCTCGAGCGGTGGCGGCGCTAGGGTTCCAAACCCTAGCCGCCTCGCACCTTCTTGAGTTTTCATCGAGCCATCTTGATTGAAACAATGGAATTTGTTAGCCACGAGTCACGGCCAGGCCATGCACGGGGTTGGCTCAACCATCTCGAGCCAAGGGTTCGAAAAACCTTGCTCTCATGTGGTAAAGCTACTAATCCATGCATGCGTGAACCATTATCGAGCCAAAGAGTTCAAAACTCATCCACGTCTCAAAACCTCCATGCATGAACATGAGCCACAACGACTAGGCCATCTCGAGCCAAGGGTTCGAAAACCCTAGCCTTCATGTGGCTAAGCCGTGTGTCAATATGCTAGGGGTGGCCGAAACTTTGATTAAAATTTTGATTATTCGCTTTGTGTATCGTATACATCAAACATCAATTATATCAAATATAATATCATGATAATTTCACAAACTAAATATTAACATATCATATATGTTCATACAGTTTTAAATAGCATGCAATATAAATTCTAACATGATTAAACTATTTAACCACATAAATCCGATATGAGCCTTGTACACGGCTCTGATACCACTGTTAGTAATCCAATGAGCATACAACGCAGCGGAATAAAATTTTTATGGATTACTAAACACCGGATCTATACATAGGATTTCATATCGGATAAAGGAATACAAAAGTCTCACCCTTGTAGCGTGTTTGAGCCGATTCCACGGAGCAGCACCACGTCCAACGTCTCCTTCGAGTCACAAGCAAAACTTGTCAAGTTTTGCCTCCACGGTATCCACACGATCAAATCGAACAAAAGGGGATAGTTTAAGAACAAGTTGCTAGACAAGTTCTTAAACCGGAACCAAAAACCACACTTGATTCACAATCAAATGATGGCACAAAGTCACCAAGAACCACACGGCTATGAAGAGGCCGAGAGCTCAAGATGGTGCGGCGGCTGAGAGCCTTTTTGGTGCTAGGTTTTATGATATGATGTGTTAATCTAATTAAACACCTTGTTAACAAATTATATATGATTAATTAAAGGCTTTCATAAAGCCTCATGGGCTTAAGCCCATGATTTTAATTTAATCCTTACAATTATTAATTAAGACTCTTCTTAATTATTTAATTCATCCAATGAATTTAATTCCCTTTATCGATTTAATCTTTTGTGCGACCCGATAGGATCTTGTAATGTTGGCAGTGACATAAAATCTCATTTTACGTTACAAGCAAGGAGCGGTGTCTAGCAACACATCGAGGCTACCCAAATTACAAGAATGTCAATGACTCGACATAACTTTAGAACTTGTGATAATATTAACCATGTAACTTAATCCCTTTGTCCTTTGTGTTTAGATTGAACACGAGTCATGGAATAGTCATACTCGTATATTCAATCTCTATTTTTTGATCCCCAAGTAGAACTAGAACAAACGAATAAGCTCAATATCTCATATCGACTCATTCGAGCATGGCCATGCATTTTAGTTCTCACTTGATCAAGGGCCAAACACATCTCCTGTTATATAGGAGGGACAAATCCTATCTCGATCAGTCAACATCCCTCTACATAATTCGTAGTGTATCCAATAGTCGCCTTTATAGATTACCCTGTTACGAGTAACGTTTGACGATATCAAGATACATAACTCCTTATGTTGGGATCTCTGATGATCACAAGTCGTAAGGATTACATACATTATTATCACTATGAGAATTGCATATGACGATCATATAACTATCCATGTTGCATTCTCATGGTGGGTCTGTCCAGTACATCGTTCTCTAACAACACCAACTAGGGTTTCGAAGCCTTTTGGATCGATTAAAATCGTGGCGGCGCATTGAAAGTTCGGACCATGGTTCACGAAATCATGCGAGTTGGCGGCTACCTCCACGTGAGAGCTAGGGTTTTTCGAACCCCTTGGCTTGAGATGGTCGAGCCGCCACCGTCATGAACCGTGCATGGAAAGAATGAGACGGCTAGGGTTTCGAACCCTAGCGGCCGTCGCATGGCTCACACGGGATGGACCGTGACTTGGGCTAGGGTTTCGAACCCTAGGCTCATGCATGGTCCAGCCGTGTGGTTAGGGTCTTTGAACCCTTTTGGTCCATGGCTTGTGACGCAACGAGTCTCCGTGGCATGTGATGTCACGAGCGTACAATAATTTTCCAAAATTTTATTTTACAGTTTTAATTAGAATTAAATTTTAAAATGTTTAGAATTTAATTCATTAATTGTTATAGCATGTTTTATGTGGTTGTTTGAGCATGGTGCATGGTTATAGCCCTATGACCTATTAGATAGGATTTTGTGAATGTTTGTAATTTAATACGGCCTGCGAGTCGTGCCTTCTCTATTTTTCTAAATGTTATCCCTCCCCTATGTTCCCCTCGAATGTAACTCGAGGAATTCTCTATATCATGTAATTGTTATATAGTATAGTTTATTTTATTGATGGAGATCAATGATGATGGATCAAGGTGCCGGGATGAGGAGGCCATTCACAAAAGGGAGCCAAAGAGGTGCTTGGTGAAGTTACCTTAGGTTGACCTTCTAGTATTTTCTCATTGGCTTGAGAAAATCATTAGTTGGGGCTATAACCATGTCACGTTTATTTTATGTTGATGTATGAGATGCATGTTTACTGTTTTATTTAATATTGATACTTGATATACATATATGTAGATATGTATATATTCATATATGTACCAGACATATTTTCAATATTAATAAAATCATGAGATCAATAAATCCCTCTTATAATATTAAGTCAAATCAAGATGCCTTCCAATTAAAAATACTCGTCAAGACTTCGATTGAACATGTGTGGGTTTGCCAAAGCAAAGCACCGTGACAATCTTAGTAAGGCACGAAAGGATGAAAGTGATATCCGTGTTATTTTAAAATTGGGCTCGACTTAACTAGCGTTATCTCAATAGGATTGGGAACCTAGATGCATAGGGTTGGATAATAATTCATTAGATGAATTTGAACAAAGTGTTGTTCGTCCAACCATCCAAGAATTACATGTGATGTAATTGACAAAGGGTTGTCTACCTAAATAACCGAGTCTTGGGTGATTAGCCAAAGCTAACTCAGGATAAGGTGAAATATGGATCTTGGCCCACTAAGTTTTCGAGGGTTGATATTTTAAACAAAATAGTGGGAGTATCATTTAATATACAACATTATTAAATGATTAAAATCGTAAACTTATTTTGCATATTTATATTGTAGATATCCATGGCATCAAACAACGTAACTAGCACACTGTCATTATGATCGGTCCTTGAGAAGGACAAACTGAATGGGACAAATTTCCTAGACTGGTATAGGAATTTGAGGATTGTCCTCAAACAAGAGAAAAAACAATATGTCCTAGAGGAACCCTTACCTGCTGAGGAACCTCCCGTAACGACTGCTAAAACCGATAAGGATGCTTACAAGAAGCATCAGAATGACGCGCTTGATGTTGGTTGCCTTATGCTTGCCACCATGAACTCTGAGCTTCAGAAGCAACACGAGGAAATGGAGGCGTTCGATATGATCGAACACTTAAAGCAACTCTATCAACAACAAGCTAGACAAGAGAGGTATGACGTCTCTAGTGCGTTATTCCAGTGCAGAATGGTAGAAGGAAGCCTTGTTGGAACTCATGTACTAAAGATGATAAGGTACATTGAGAATCTTGAAAAGCTGGGTTTTCCATTGGACCAAGAGTTGGCCACAGACGTGATCTTGTAATCGTTGCCTGATAGCTACAGTCAATTTGTCTTGAATTACAATATGATTGAAATCGAAAACACACTACCGCAATTGCTTGGTATGTTGAGAACATATGAAGCAAATTCAAAGAAGTCTAAGCCTACAAATGTTCTTATTGTGAATAAGAGCAAAGGAAAGACTAAAGCAAAAGGCTACAAGAAGAACAAGAAAGTCTTTGTTAAGTCTAAGCCTCATGCTTCTGCGCTCAAGCCAAAGGGAGGAGTGTCTAAGGAAGGGAACTGTTTCCATTGCGGTGAGACCGGTCATTGGAAGAGGAACTGCAAATTATATCTGGAAGATCTTAAGAAGACAAAAGGAAGTGTGACTTCCGCTTCAGGTATTTTTGTTATAGAAGTCAATTTATCTACTTCTTCATCATGGGTATTAGATACTGGATGTGGTTCTCACATTTGTGTTAATGTGCATGATCTCAAAAGGAGTAGGTTGTTGGCGAAAGGTGAGGTTGAACTCCGAGTGGGAAATGGAGCAAGAGTTGCTGCATCAGCTATTGGAGATTATTCATTAACTTTGCCTTCTGGTTTATTATTAGATTTACAAGACTGTTATTTTGTGCCATCTATTACTAGAAATATTATTTCAATTTCTTGTTTGGACATGATTGGTTTTTCATTTATTATAAAGGACAAGTGTTGTTCCATTTATTTGAATGATATGTTTTATGCTAGTGCACAATTAATTAATGGTCTTTATGTATTAAATCTTGATATGCCTGTCTATAACATAAATACTAAAAGGATTAAGAATAATGATTGTAATCCGACTTATCTCTGGCATTGTCGCTTGGGCCACATAAACGAAAACCGCATATCTAAACTTCATAAGGATGGAGTATTAGATTCATTTGATTTTGAATCATATGAAACATGCGAATCTTGTTTAATGGGCAAGATGACTAAAGCCCCTTTCAAGGGACATGTTGAAAGGGCAAATGTTTTATTGGGACTAATACATAGTGATGTATGTGGACCAATAAGTACACAAGCTAGAGGTGGTTTTCAATACTTCGTTACATTTACTGATGACCTCAGTAGATATGGGTATGTGTACCTAATGAAGCATAAGTATGAAACCTTTGAAAAGTTCAAAGATTTCAAGAATGAAGTACAAAACCAACTTGGCAAAAGTATCAAAATCCTTCGATCAGATCGAGGAGGTGAATACTTAAGCCAAGAGTTTCATGACTATCTAAAGGAGTGTGGGATAGTCCCACAACTCACTCCTCCGTATACTCCACAATGGAATGGTGTATCCGAGAGGAGAAATCGAACCTTGTTAGACATGGTTAGATCAATGATGAGTCATGCAGATCTTCCGATATCGTTTTGGGGACACGGTCTAGAAACAACGATTTTCTAACTGAACCGTGTTCCATCTAAATCAGTGGAAAAGACACCATATGAGATATGGACTGGGAAGCGTCCTAGTATGTCTTTTATGAAGATTTGGGGTTGTGAGGCTTACGTGATACGTCACACCTCCAATAAACTTGGACCCAAATCTGATAAGTGTTTATTTGTGGGGTATCCTAAGGAAATGAAATGATACTATTTCTATTATCCCACCGAGAACAAAGTAGTTGTTGCTCGGACTGGTGTCTTTCTTGAAAGAGAATTTATTTCGAGAAGAACCAGTGGGAGACAAATAGAACTTAGTGAAGTTCAACCATAAGAAAACATTGAACATGATATCGAGATGGAAACAGAGCAGACACCACAAGCTGTTATTGATGAATTGCCTGCTCAAGTGACACAAGTCCAACGTAGGTCTGTAAGAGAACACCGTGCGCCACAGAGATATGAATTTCTTGTGACTCAACAGGTGACTTACTACTTATTGATGAGGATGAACCGTCATCTTATCAAGAAGCTATAGTGGGCACTGATTCTGAGAAATGGCAAGAAGCCATGAAATCTGAGATGGAATCCATGTATGCAAACCAAGTATAGACTTTGGTTGACCCGCCTGAAGGGATTAGACCCATAGGGTGCAAATGGATTTTCAAGAAGAAGACCGACATGGATGGTAATGTACAAACCTTTAAAGGTCGACTGGTTGCAAAAGGTTTCAAACAAATTCATAGCCGCCATGCTGTAACACAAGGGTTAACAACAATTCCAAAACAACAATATATATGTTATGCCGTTAGGTAACAGGAATGATAATAAGCATGTTAGTATAATAGTATATACATCAATATGCACCACATGCATAAACATGCCCCAAATGTAAGCACCTAGCCAATCATGCTAAGGCTACCCGTCAATCGTTCCCGGGTTCTCTAACCACTGCTCTGATACCACTAATGTAAGGACCCTAGTTCCTTAAGTGCGGATTAAAGGCATAAATAGAGCTAACATGCATTATCAGAGTTTAATAGTTCGTGTTGAGACTTTGAGCCTAAAGAATTACATGCCAAGTTAAGGACTATCCGATGGATTAATTATATTCTTAAACAAATGAATGTCGTCCCCTATAGCTTTACACTACTCCTAGAGTAGATACTATACAAAAATAATCATGTCCTTCATATCAAAAGCGTTCTTCACGAGCTCACCGCCTCAGCCCGCCTTAGCCCCTTTTTCATGCCAAAATGTACCTACAAGGACAACCCCAAAAATGAGCATATAATAATTCATATCCAACACAATACGAATATAAGGCGTAAATGCATAAACCATAATAAATCACTTCCTGTTTTTTCCCATGCATTTTAAACGCTCCCTTTTGGTTGTCCCTGTATCATAACTCATGAGTATAATCAATAGATTATTTAATGGTTCACACATGTCATGACATGACACCATTCCATCATCACCAATTACCAATCCCTAGGTTGTTCATCACAATGTATTTTAATGCCCCTCGCTTCACATATAAGCGGCATAGAATAACCTCCCTTCAATGGACATGCGGTACTCCCACCCCTCGCTTCACATTTTAGCGGCAAATATTCTTTCCTCGCCTCATATGATAACCACGCTTCAATGTGACATGCGGCACTCCCACTCCTCGCTTCACATTTAGCGGCACCAAATAAATAGCGGCAAGCATTAAAATCATCAAGGTGATAACCATGACTCATGGGATGTGCACCAATAATCATTATATGCATATACAATCATCATGCATAACTCAACATGTATTTGCATCCACAATGCACAATTCCATATATACTCGCATCTACAATTCATAATCAATGAGTATAATAGATACATGTACCGTTGGGTGCCCGTACGTCTTCTACGTACCTTTCCAAAAGTGGGATTTGATATGGCTTTACTTCCTTGGTTGCATCACCACCTGGGATGGTTCTACACAATCACACAACCCAATATTAGAAGCCAAATAATAGCCAAATACCAAAAATTCAAAAAAAAACATCATTTCCCACTATTCTGTTGCTGGCGATCGATCGCTACATCGAGGCGATCGATCGCGAGCCTTACCGATCGATCTCTTTGATGCAGCGATCGATCGCTAGACCTCACTGGCTCGCGGCGATCGATCGCGCCATATATGGCGATCGATCGCCTGCCTTGTATTTCGCCACTGCCCTTCGTCGATCGATCGCTGCATTTGTAGCGATCGATCGCCGCCTGCTGTGTGCGCTATTCTTCACCATTTTTGAGCATTTTCCAAGATCTACCACTATCACTTCAAACTCAAACATTCCAACAACTCAAATACCATCATAACTCACTAAAACCAACATAAAACACCTCAAAAATCATACCTCAACCACATATAACACATACCCAAAAACAAACCCACATAAAAATTCAAATACCAACCCATTTCAAAACCAAACACCATAAAAACTTTAGGAAGGGTTCTATACCTCTTGAGGACTCCAAATCCTACAATAAATCCCACAAATAAGACTTTTGCAAAGATTTCCCTTCCACTTTATGCCAAAAATCGAAAATGGTGAGAGTTAAGGTTGGGGAGAGTGAGTTGGGGGATTTTGGTAAAGTGATGGGTATAGTGGGGGTTATGGGTTAAATGGGTTTTAATTAGAATTGTACCCCCACAATTACCATGATGTATAAAATACTCCAACATGATATTTTAAAAGCATTTTACCAAAATGCACCAAAACTCCAATTAAAACCATGCTTCACCAAATAATCATTAACCATCATATTTAACCCATGAAAACACCCAATATGCATAACATGCACCCTGAAATGCTCTACCGGGTCACGTCTACCATGTGACTAAGCATTTCACCGAGATAATTAATTCCGACACATAATTTAATTATCACCATAAATAATCACCTAAACATAATTAATGCCCAAATTGTGATTAATTATTTCGGGGATATCACAATACTCCCCTACTTATAAGATTTCGTCCTCGAAATCGCATGCACTTACCCCAAAATGAAACTAAACATAACATACCAGAAAACAGTTTCGGGTAGTGCTGCACCATATGCCGCTCCGTCTCCCATTTAGCCTCCTCGACACCCCTGCGATCCCACTGAACCTTGATCATAGGTATCACTTTGTTCCTAAGTCTGTGGTCTGCTCGATCCAGAATTCTAACAGGCCGTTCCACATAAGATACATCGGATTCTAACTGAACCTTGGAAGGCTGTAACACATGCGACGGATCCGGCTTATACTTCCGCAACATAGACACATGGAACACATCGTGTATACCAGACAAAGAAGGTGGCAAGGCCAGTCGGTAAGCCAAAGTGCCAATGCGCTGCAAGATCTCGTACGGCCCAACATACCTCGGAGACAGTTTCCCGCGCATCCCAAATCGCATAACACCTCTGAAAGGCGAGATCTTCAAGAAGACCTTATCTCCCAATTGAAACTCCAACGGTCTCCGCCTTTTATTCGCATAAGCTGCATGTCTGTCCTCGGCTGCTTTCATTTTCTGCCTTATCACATTTATCTTCTCTTCCATTTCCCGAACCAGTTCCGGTCCTCCGACCGATTTACGGTCCAAGTCATCCCAACACAAGGGTGATCTACACCGTCTGCCATAGAGGGCCTCAAAAGGAGCCATCTGAATGCTCGCCTGGTAGCTATTGTTATATGAAAACTCTACCAAGGCCACTGAATCCTGCCAAGAAGCGTCAAATTCCAATACACAAGCCCTCAACATGTCCTCGAGCGTTTGGATAGTACGCTCGGTCTGACTATCCGTTTGAGGATGATATGCAGTGCTGAACCTAACTTCAGTTCCCAAAGCTGACTGAAGACCCTCCAAAAAATGAGATGTGAATCGTGGATCTCGATCCGACACTATGGAAATGGGGATCCCGTGCAATCTTACCACATCTCGAATATACAACTGAGCCATCCTCAAATAGGTGAAGGTCATGTTATAAGGAATGAAGTGAGCCACTTTGGTCAATCTGTCCACAATCACCCAAATGTCATCAAAACCCGAGGCCTCCTCGGCAAGTGAGTCACGAAGTCCATGGAAATGTTTCCCACTTCCACTTTGGTATCTCCAAGCTTTTCAACTCGCCGCCAGGTCTCTGCCTCTCTGCCTTAACCTGCTGGCAGATCAAGCACCTCTTAACAAAAGTGACGACATCACACTTCATTCTTTTCCACCAAAACTGATCACGTAGATCCTTATACATCTTCTTCCCGCCTGGGTGGATACTAAGTCTGCTACTATGAGCTCGCTCCAAGATCCCTCTACGCAACTCCGGCGTACTCGGAACCACCCAACGGCTACCCAATCTCAAGGATCCGTCCTCGGCCACTCTGAACTTCGATGGCTGACCAAGATGTACTAATGATAACCACCTCTGAACCTCATCATCTGACTTCTGAGCTCTCCTGATATTCTCATAGATATCTGGCTCAGCTAATATGGTCGATACATACACAGATGATGTACCTATGTTGAAATCGTAGCCCAGATGGCAATAGGAAGTCATCATAGCTGACAAATGGATGACTTCCTCAGCAGTACTCCTCACTTTCCCGCTCAAGGCGTCTGCTGTCAAGTTAGCTTTTCCAGGATGGTACTCAATCTCACAATCATAGTCCTTGAGTAAATCCATCAATCTTCTCCGCCTCATATTTAGCTCTGCCTGAGTGAATAAGAACTTCAGGCTCTTGTGATCCGTGTAAATGGTAAACGACGTACCATACAGATAGTGCCTCCAAATCTTCAGGGCGAAGATAATAGCCGCCAGCTCCAAGTCATGGACTGGATATCTAGTCTCATGCGGCTTCAACTGCCTCGATTCATAAGCTACCACATGCTTATCTTGCATCAATACACACCCAAGTCCCTGAAGCGATGCATCAGTATAGAGGACAAACCTAGTGTTCTCAATAGAAATCACCAACACAGGCGTCGTCAACCGGAGTTTCAACTCCTGGAAGCTCTCCTCACAAGCTTCTGACCAAAAGAATGGTACTCCTTTTGGGTCAACTGTGTCAACGGCTTGGCGGTCTTTGAAAATCCTTCGACGAAGCGTCGATAATAGCCAGCCAAACCAAGAAAACTCCGTATCTCGGGCACAGAAGTGGGTGCAGCCCACTCCATCACAGCCTCAATCTTCCTGGGATCCACCGATATCCCACTGCTAGATATGACATGCCCCAGAAACACTACACTGCTCAACCAAAACTCACACTTGCAGAGCTTGGCATACAACTGGTGATCTCTGAGAATCTGGAGTACTATCCTCAAGTGTTTCACATGCTCTTCCTCACTCCGAGAGTAGATGAGTATGTCGTCAATAAATACAATGACGAACTGATCAAGATATGGTTGAAACACTATGTTCATCAAGCTCATAAAGACAGCTGGGGCGTTCGTCACACCGAACGGCATAGTGCCCATACCTAGTCCGAAATGATGTCTTCTGCACATCCTCCTCTCTGACCCGAATCTGGTGGTACCCGGATCTCAAATCAATCTTGCTATATAGTCTGGTGCCTTGCAACTGATCAAACAAATCATCAATCCTTGGGAGAGGATACTTGTTCTTCACCGTGGCCTTATTCAGTTGCCGGTAATCGATGCACAACCGCATCGAACCATCCTTCTTTTTCACAAAGGGAACCGGTGCGCCCCATGGAGATACACTAGGGCGTATTTTGTCAAGGAGTTCCTGCAACTGCTCCTTCAATTCCCTTAACTCCGCCGGTGCCATCATGTAAGGTGCACGAGAGATAGCGGATGTCCCCGGTAATAACTCGATCCCAAACTCGACTTCTCTAGCCGGTGGGAATCCTGGGATCTCCTCCGGGAACACATCAGCAAACTCTGCTACCACTGGTACATCCTCAACTCTCAACTCTTTATTCTTTCCCGACGTGTCCACGACATAGATGAGATAGCCCGTGTGACCACGTTCCAACAACTGGGACATTTTGATTGCCGAAATCAACAGAATCTTCGCACGAGAACCGTTCCCATAAAAAGTCCACTGTATCCCCAAATCAGATCAGAACCTCACTGTTCTCTGTCGACAATTTACCACTGCCTGATATATGTTCAGAATGTCAATGCCCACAATGCAGTCGAAGTCTGACATGCCCAACACAATCAAATCTGCTTTCAACTCGTTGCCCTCAAAATAAATGAGGTAATCCGCAAGAAACTGATCGGCAACAACACTTCTTCCAGTGGGTGTCGAGACCATGAGAGGTGTGGGTAACAAAGACGTGCGCATATGTTGTCTCTCCACAAAGCCAACAGATACAAAAGAGTGGGAGACACCTGTATCTATCAAAATAAAAGCAGGGTACGTAAATAAATGGCACGTACCGGCGATCACCTCCTCCGAGGCTGCCTGGGCCTGCTCTCTGGTCAGTGCATACATCTGCCCCTGGGACGGTCCCACGGTCTGACCTCCCGATGGTCGATGCATAATCTGATGCCTCTGATGCACTGTCCTGTCCTCAAATCTCGGCATGTTCCCTTGAAAATCTGACTGTCCTCCCCGAGTGGGGCAATACCGAGAGATGTGGCCCATATTGCAACAACTGTAACAAGCAGGGCAATTACTCGAAGAGTGTGGCCCTCCACAATTGTCGCACCTTGTCTCCCCCGATCTATTCCCTTGCATAGGCCCCCGGCTGGCCGACCAATTGCTCTTTTTGTTCTCTTGCTTCCGATTAAAAGGTTTCTTTCCACTGAACCGAGAGGATAAAGAAGCTCCACGAGGCTTAAATGACTCTCCTCGGGGCCTCAAGCTATCAGTAGCTTACCTCTGCTGTGGCATGTGTGGGGGTACAACATTAGGGTAGGCCCCAACTTCGATCTCCGCAAGTTCTGCTCTAGTAAGAGCATCATCGAAAGAAGTGGGGTTGTTGGTGATAACCCGGTCAAATAATTCCGGCCGTAACCCCTTCAGAAAGTGCCTCATCTTTGCATGTCCTCTTGTGGCAATATGAGGGACATACCTCAGCAATGAAGAATAGTGCATAGCATAGTCTGACACTGACATACCTCCTTGCTTCAAGTTTGTGAACTCATCTTCCTTTAACTGTCTCGCAGCCGCAAAAAAATACCGGTTCAGAAACCAGGTTCTGAAGAGAGTCCAATCAATTAACATACCTTGAGCCCTTAGTTCCATCACCGTGGTCTTCCACCACATGGAAGGTTTCTTTGCTAGCTGGAACTCTGCCAACCTCAGCCATGCCATCCTAGCACAAGGAGCGGACACAAAAATCTGTTCCAGTCTCTCCAGCCATTCCTCAGCCTCTTCCCCTGTCTCTGTCCCCTCAAACATGAGAGGGTGGAATGTCAGAAACTGAGTCAAACTGAGCTCACCAGGTAGTAACAACTGAGCCACTGGTTCCACACCTACACAATCATGCTAAGGCTACCCTTCACTCGTTCCCGGGTTCTCTAACCACTGCTCTGATACCACTAATGTAAGGACCCTAGTTCCTTAAGTGCGGATTAAAGGCATAAATAGAGCTAACATGCATTATCAGAGTTTAATTGTTCGTGTTGAGACTTTGAGCCTAAAGAATTACATGCCAAGTTAAGGACTATCCGATGGATTAATTACATTCTTAAACAAATGAATGTCGTCCCCTATAGTTTTACACTACTCCTAGAGTAGATACTATACAAAAATAATCATGTCCTTCCTATCAAAAGCGTTCTTCACGAGCTCACCGCCTCAGCCCGCCTTAGCCCCTTTTTCATGCCAAAATGTACCTACAAGGACAACCCCAAAAATGAGCATATAATAATTCATATCCAACACAATATGAATATAAGGCGTAAATGCATAAACCATAATAAATCACTTCCTGTTTTTTCCCATGCATTTTAAACGCTCCCTTTTGGTTGTCCCTGTACCATAACTCATGAGTATAATCAATAGATTATTTAATGGTTCACACATGTCATGACATAACACCATTCCATCATCACCAATTACCAATCCCTAGTCTGTTCATCACAATGTATTTTAATGCCCCTCGCTTCACATATAAGCGGCATAGAATAACCTCCCTTCAATGGACATGCGGTACTCCCACCCCTCGCTTCACATTTTAGCGGCAAATATTCTTTCCTCGCCTCATATGATAACCACGCTTCAATGTGACATGCGGCACTCCCACCCCTCGCTTCACATTTAGCGGCACCAAATAAATAGCGGCAAGCATTAAAATCATCAAGGTGATAACCATGACTCATGGGATGTGCACCAATAATCATTATATGTATATACAATCATCATGCATAACTCAACATGTATTTCCATCCACAATGCACAATTCCATATTTACTCGCATCTACAATGCATAATCAATGAGTATAATAGATACATGTACCGTTGGGTGCCCGTACGTCTTCTACGTACCTTTCCAAAAGTGGGATTTGATATGACTTTACTTCCTTGGTTGCGTCGCCACCTGGGATGGTTCTACACAATCACACAACCCAATATTAGAAGCCAAATAATAGCCAAATACCAAAATTCAACAAAAAACATCATTTCCCACTATTCTGTTGCTGGCGATCGATCGCTACATCGAGGCGATCGATCGCGAGTCTTACCGATCGATCTCTTCGATGCAGCGATCGATCGCCAGACCTCACTGGCTCGCGGCGATCGATCGCGCCATATATGGCGATCGATCGCCTGCCTTGTATTTCGTCACTGCCCTTCGGCGATCGATCGCTGCATTTGTAGCGATCGATCGCCGCCTGCTGTGTGCGCGATTCTTTACCATTTTTGAGCAATTTCCAAGGTCTACCACTATCACTTCAAACTCAAACATTCCAACAACTCAAATACCATCCTAACTCACTAAAACCCACATAAAACACCTAAAAAATCATACCCCAACCACATATAACACATACCCAAAAACAAACCCACATAAAAATTCAAATACCAACCCATTTCAAAACCAAACACCATAAAAACTTTAGGAAGGGTTCCATACCTCTTGAGGACTCCAAATCCTACAATAAATCCCACAAATAAGACTTTTGCAATGATTTCCTTTCCACTTTATGCCAAAAATCGAAAATGGTGAGAGTTAGGGTTGGGGAGAGTGAGTTGGGGGATTTTGGTAAAGTGATGGGTATAGTGGGGGTTATGGGTTAAATGGGTTTTAATTAGATTTGTACCCCTACAATTACCATGATGTATAAAATACTCCAACATGATATTTTAAAAGCATTTTACCAAAATGCACCAAAACTCCAATTAAAACCATGCTTCACCAAATAATCATTAACCCTCGTATTTAACCCATGAAAACACCCAATATGCATAACATGCACCCTGAAACGCTCTACAGAGTCACGTCTACCATGTGACTAAGCATTTCACCGAGATAATTAATTCCGACACATAATTTAATTATCACCATAAATAATCACCTAAACATAATTAATGCCCAAATTGCAGTTAATTATTTCGGGGATATCACAATACTAATAACTTGAATATTAATTTGTAAACTATACGGATGAGACGATTCAAGAAATTATGGACCCGAACGAATGTTCGAAGTGTCATTCATACATGTGGTACTTCCAAAAATTGGAAGCACTAAATCAGAAGCATATGAGAGAAGCTCAAAGTTTCAACCATAAATGGAAACTATTACGAGGAACCGGATTATGCACACCCATCATAAACCACTACAAGAAACTAGAGAGGATGTTTACCACCGTCCTATGGAACAGAACCCCTTTTACACCAAAAAGGGAGAGCGGAGGAGGTTCGAAGAGCTTTGAGGGAGACTGAAAAATGATTGCAGTCCTACGAGGAGAGCCCATACTTCCCACAAAGTAATGGACAGAATCAACCTAGAAGATCTATGTGATCTTGCTGATTCGTTTGCAGGATTTAATATCATAGAATTCAAGACAAGAGAGCTTGTAACAAGACCTCCACCACAAGAGAGTTTTGGGTCACACAATCCACCCGAAGGTGGTCAAAGTATGTCGCACAGGGAAGATTTTACCTCAGCAACTTTAGATCCCCCAGATGGAACAAGGAACTGTTCCCGCGGGCTAGATATACATCAAACGCCTTACGGAAAATCTTAGTTGGATCCAATCCATCCATATGGACATAGCAGCATGAACACTTGATCTAAGTAAAGAAGGATTCATTTACTTCTTAATATGAGTCTGAAAGGATCAGTCAAGATTGCCTGGGATCTGAGAGACCCAGGTACCAAGGAAAAGTTTTAGCCGGAGAGTCCCTAAAAGAAATCGTGGACAAGATGACAAAATTCTTTAAAATCTATTTCATTGGAGTAAGCTACTTCGAAGGGAAGGAGGAAGAGAAGGCTAAAAAATATAGACAAACTCAAATTAGCCTGGAACTACATGATATCTATTATGTAGATGAGTACATCAAACTCTTTACGGAGTATAGATAGAAGGCAAAGATAGAAGAAAAAGATGCATCAGAATTGCTCTTTGCCAAAATACCGAGCCCATGGAGAGAAATGCTTATCCAGAAATATACACCCCATGCAATCGAGAAGGTGTCCAGGAGAATGTCATTTCTTAAAGTAAGGCTCGCAGAGTGGTGCTACCAAGCAAAACTCCAAAAGAATTTCAAGAAGCTTAGAAGAATCAATAAAACAGCTCATCTTTGCTGTACATGGAATGATATCCCTACAATCATTGGAAACTACCCCCAAAGGCTAAAGATGAAAAAGCACAGAGCTCATCCTTATGCCCGAGGAAGTAGTTCAAGAAGAAGTAGGTCTTCACGGAGACCTAGAAAGTTCTGGTCAAAACAGAAAGCCCGAAGTTACAATTCTGGGCAAAGATCAGGACCAACAAGGAGTAGAACACCGTCAACATGTTCTAATCAAGCAAGTTCTAGCAGAGCACCGATAAAAAGAACTTTCAAACGCACTCATACCCGGGCGAATGAAAGTTTCAAAGATTGTAACTGATGGACATGCGGAGCAAGATGACATATCTCTACAGATTGTCTAGAAAACCAAAGTCGTGGAGTGAGACAGTTCGAACATACCAAGGAATTTGAGGAAGCTGTTTATTTTCAGGATTTGGTACATGTGTATCAATTTGAGGATATTCTCTCAGATGAAAGCATATACAAAGAAGATATATATTCTGATGGAGGTGAATCAAGCTCAGAATCAGAGTGAAGGAGAGTTTCTTCAGCACATGATCAAGACCCGTCAGGATTCTTCTCTGATATAACTGTTTCTCACAAAACCCTTATGAGGATCATGAAGAAAGAACCAAAGCTTCAGATGTATGATGGATTTACAATTGGAGCAATGGAAAAAGCCATGGATATGATTGGCCTTCGAAGCAGGAAGCATCAAATTATCCATAGGGTAACAACAGGTGAATTTACGATCCCAATGGAATTCACGGGAAACCAAATTGAGATGCAGTTAATCCCCTACAGAGAAATCCAGGAGATTAAGAACAAGGTTAAAAGAGAAGTTGCTAACACGCTCTCATGGATTCATATTGGAGCTATTAGAATAATCATCAAGGCAACTTTCAAGGAAAAAATTGATTCGCTACTCAATCTGGCAATCTTCGACAAGGAATCCCAAACCTCAAAGATTCTTGTTTGGCAGCAATTGTAGGAAATTTGTATGCGAGAAAGATGGCTTTCAACATCTATCCTAGATCTGCATACATTTTTGGAGATCGAGACTTCAACAAGGTTCCAACTCTTCATCAAGATTTTAAAAGAAGTGATTTGACGAAAGAAGGGAACATGCCTTACTCGATAACATACAAGGTGTCGTACGCACTCTCGAATACTCATCATTCAGAAGTATTCTTGAGAAAGGAATTCATCGAAGTCCCCAGAATCTTCGAAGATTGAGCGAAAACCGTATTGCCGGACATTATTAATACTCCGACAATAGGAGAGATCGACATGAGAATACAAGATCAACCTGTTCTGTACAGAAGCAAGAGCCTTATGATCGAGCCAAGAAGAATGTCTTTCCAACAGGATAGGTTAATCAATAACTATCCGGGGTGAAAAACAGAAGGCAGTCTCGAGCATAATTCAGAAAATCCCTTATGTATTCAAAACAACAGGAAAACTGAAATGCCCAGAAGGCGGGAGAGAAGTTCATATAATTTATGACATTACGCAGAAAGACAATATCTTCCCATGTGATGTCCTCTACTATTTGAAACAACCTACAGTTGGCAGGTATCAAGGAAACCTTCAATTTGGTGAAATTGATCTAACAATTGCAGGACGGCCCAGGACAGCTTATTCTTGGGATTGAATTTCTCGAGGAACATAAACCTTGGGAAAGAGTGCAAGACGGAATGGAATTCACGGTGGAAGAAAATAGATATATAATCAATGGCCACCAGTCCATTCTCCATATACATCTCCGTCGCGATGTTATATGCAAATTATTGGGTAGAATATTTTGCAGCCTACATTGATCTGGAGCTGGAATATATACTGTCGGGCGTGATATCTTCCCCAAAGAAGTTGGTGAAAAATTGCCAGTCATTGCTGGAAGAGACTTTTCAAAGAGGATCCTTATTCTTAATGAAGGAGTCCAGGGAGCGAAAATAATAATCGGAGAAGCACCCATGGTACAAAGTCAAGACTCCACCTATTTATTTTCATGATACATGAGCTGATATGCTACTAGGAAACAATTTCCTACAAACATTCAAGCAGTTTACTCAGGAGAACGAAACAAAGAGACTTATTTTCATAACCCTTTGTGATCATAAGATTATTGTACATATACTAGGGGAGGCGTTTCACAGAAAAATCCCCATTAGTTTTCGCAGCAAGCGTGGTGATGAAGGAAAACTTCGACACCCAAAGATGAAGGAATCAACGATATCTTGGATTCCGATGGATATTTTATCCCAAGCGGAGAACATTTGGTAAATAGCATCAAGAATGCCAATGTGTTTTCTAAATTCGATTGTAAGTCTGATTTTACCGGATTAAGATGGTGGAATCAAGCAGAAAGTTCACAGCATTCTCCACATCACATGGACATTATATCGTGTTCGTGTATATTGACGACATCCTCATTGCGTCAAAAAACATGAAAGAACATATTACATATTTGGAAATCTTTTCAAATGTTTGCTACAAGGAAGGGTTGGTACTATCCGAAAGGAAAGCAGTAATTGCCACAAGACAGATCGAGTTCCTCAAAATTGAGATCGATGAATCTGGAATAATCATATTGTAGAAAAGATGCAAGGCTACCCAGATGACCTCAAGGATTTAAAGCAACTTCAGAGTTTTCTAGGAGTTGTTAATTTTGTTGGAATGTTCACAAGCTAGCAAATCACCAGAAGGTTTTCAATCCACTACTCAAGAAAGATGTTAAGTTTGAGTGAAATGAAGATCACAGACAAGCTGTCAAACAGCTTAAAGAAGTTTGCAGGCAACTACCAAATCTTGCAATTCCAAACGACGAGGATGAACTGGTATTATATATTGATGCCAATGATTATTGGTGGGCTGCAGTACTCATGAAGGCCACACTAGAAGGAGATGTGTCAAGCAGATATTGCAGTGGTTTATTTGATAATAAAGAAGTTATCAGATGGCACATCAACGAGAAGGAGATCTTTGCAGTTCGAAAGGCTTTTAAAAAATGGCCATTATTCTTGCAAAAAAGTTTATCTTAAAAATAGATAATACCAGTGTAAAGTATTTTCTAAAAAATAAAATTGAATCAAAACGAGAAAAAGGCTAGACTTTTAAGATGATAAGCTGAATGCCGATATTATGATTATGATATTGTCATTGTGAAATCTGATAAAAATATTCTTGCAAATATGGAGGGACACATTGCTAGCGATACCCTCAAATGAGTTAGGAATCTCAGGGAAAACCTAGAGATCCTGGAACGAGACTTTGTGACTCTTTGTCTTAATGCGGAGGTCGCAGGACGGCTTCAACGAGTAGATCAGGAACTTGTTACTGGTCAAATACGAGCATGCTTTCGGGACCATGAACTTTCATTTGAAGTCTTGAAATGGCTCATCCTACAGGTCGCACCTTCAACGGTGCAGAAAGAAGTGTTTAGAGAACGGGGCTCATCTAACCCGGAGACAAGGGATTCAAGTACCCCTGTCACGAGTGTTGCAGATGATGCATTCCTTGAGGATGTACAAGCTGTAGCCAATATTGAGGGTCAGGTGTTATCACAATCTGAACCTTCAAGTCAACCCAACACCTCTTGGGTAAAAGAGGGATAGTTGAACCTTAGGCCAATGACTGTCAATTCTAGGGTTCAAACTAATGATGATTTAGTTTCTTCACCTATGCAAGATTACCTACGTACTTGGGAGAAACTAATTACCAGACGAGGTATCAACCCAGACAAATCTATTGTTGATATCTCCGGAAAATATCCGAGAGTTTGGATGAAACCATGCAGCCATCCAAACGAAGTTGAGAATGGTATAATTTCAGAGCTCTTGCTTCGGTTTATACTGTTGCACCAGCATTCTCTGAGATTTCAAAATTAGCAAAATGGATCAAAGAAGCTTTTCACGAGACATGGGCCAATAATCCACAATTGGCCATATGAGATATCTTGAAGTTGTATTTTTCAGTGCTGCTCCAGAACCAGCGAAGAAGGGTTTCATTGAAGCTTTTCATTTTATCAAGCTTAGACGACCAGATGGAAACGCATTAAAAATATAAAATGGCGCTACCAGAAGGTATACCAGTTTTGCCTGGGACTATCACGGAAGATGACGTTTCAACCAGACGTGCATGGGGTTTTTGTGTTTGTCTAACGGAAATGGGCAAAGTCAAATACTCATTCAAGTTCTTTCAAAATTTAGCCAACGACATTTTCATGCTGAATTCCATGACAGGAACATCCACAAGATTTGCCGAATAACTCTTTGAAACAAAAAGAAGAACTATTTGGGAAAACAAGATTCCAGTGGGAAAAGAAACTTACCGAAAATTATGAAACATGTCACACATTGGCCGATGGATAGACTATATTTGCCAAGTATGCCGAGCAGAAAGAACCAAAGTTCGGGAAAGGATTTCGATCCAAACCCGACAAATCAGAGGCAGGAAGAGACAAAAGACATGTTGATAAGAGAGCCCATTTTCCTAAAATGCGGGGACCACAAAAATCAATAATGTAAAGATTCCCCGACAAAGGAAAAAGCGTGGACCATTAAAAGATAGTGCGGATACTGTTCAACGCACTCGGACAAAAATAATGAACTACTCATGAGAAAAGTTGGCACACTCAGACAAAAGATGCCAGACCACATGAAAGTTAAGGCGCACTCACAGTCACACGTAATAATTATCAAGATTTGGAATCCGAAGTTCAAGTCTGGATTCATGCCTATATAAGGGCACTCATTCAGGAAGTTAATGACATCGAAAATTCTCCATAGTTTTCTGAGAATAAAATTAGAATCTCCAAGCTTTGTAACTGTTCAACCTTCATAGCTTGGTAATATTTTCTTTCCTTCTTTCTTTTGTGATAAATTTGTAATATTATTATGTATTTCAATTTATGTGTTATTGAGTCAATCCTCATCTATATGAGAGGTTAAACAAGTCCGTCTCCTACCAAAAGGAGATATTTAATGTAATATATATTATAAGTATTTCCAGAATAAAATAAAGGTACATGCCCATCTATCTCTCAGATTTCTTTAAATATTTGTTATATCTTGATTATACATTACACCTTAAGGTAGGAAACGAATTAGGGATGTGTTGTGTGGTTTCTGAAAAAGTCGGATAACTTGCAGACTAACCTCGCCCGATGGGCTGAGGTTGGATGGTGAGGAGTCATTCGTAAAACAGTCTGGGACAATAATTTTCCAATTGGTGGCTTTGCAACCCGTCTCACCCGGTGTCGTTATGATCAAAATGATATATTTCAGTTTTTTAAAATTTTATTGTAATACGGAAGCATGATGGATCTGTTATTTATTTTGAACATAATCTTCAAATTGTGTTTTGAATTATAATTAGACGAACGATATATGAAATGTGAGTCATTTGCAAAAGTATGCTCTTGGGTTCATCCCGATATGACAGAAATTGAAGGATCTCAAGCTCATCTATTGCTACTGTTTGGTAAATATTATGGTAAAAACGATGATGAATAGTATATAGTGGCATATTTGTCCTTTAAACAGTTTCTTAGGGTTAAGAACGCAATTTTATTAAAGATTGGTTGGACCGCGTGGACCACATGAGGTTATTGTTGTCATTTCAACCACTAATGGATCTAGATGAACTAAGGGTTTTTAGCTAGACTATGATGAATTAAGTTTCAAAGAAAAGTACTGGCCCACAATTTTCCCAAATATATAATCTCAAAGAAGTATTGCCTTTAAAGCTAGTGCAATTTTGCATTAGTTTTGTTACTGAGACGGTTGCATCAATCTGAATGTAGTAGAAGCATCAATTTACCCTTAGAAAATGACTGTTCATTCTACAATTTCTTATAAAGAAACAAGGAAGAAAGGGAAAGTTTCTACTAAAATTTCTGGTATACGTTGGCCCAAGTAATTGCTGTCAGGGGCAGTGCTACACCAAGGTTGGAAGGGGCTCTAGCCCTATGTTATTTGAAAAAAAAATTAGTAATGTTTTGTAATCCAATCCTATATTACCCATTCAAACCTATATTTGATATATATTCTTACAAATCCCACGTAATCTTAAAAGCTGGCTCCGCCCCTGATTGCTGTATTACTTTTGTAAGCATGTTATCTACCATTTGTTTCTGAAATGTTGCCCTTTTTGAGGTCTGCTTTCATATAGATTTGAGTTAAATCTCCACCATGGCCATACTAGCTTGGGAATGGAGAGTTGCTAAATTGTAGCTATTATGCAATTTTATTTAATGAATGTTTGAACTCTGATGTGAATGAAGTTGTGGCTTGGTATGCTAAGATAGCTTACATTGCATAACGATTGCACATAATGTGTATTTTCCTGTATCCTTGATATATTCACATAAGAATAAGGTAAACTCGTTAACCTAAATCGTGATGCATAATTGACCAATATCTTTGATCTTTTAAATATGATATCATAACATCTAGCTAACGCCAAGGTCATGAATTCAAAACTCATAAACAACAACTATTCACCCATATGTTTGTTGGGCCTAAAAAAAAGAGTAACAAACCGGCCACGAGCATGAGGGGAGTGTTAGAGAAGATGAAATATCAATTCAATATATTAAGTTAGCTGATATTTCATATTGTTCTAGGAGTAGTAACCGAGCTTTAAATAATAAACGTTTTTTTTTTCCCTCTAGAAATTGGATTTAAAGTGTGATGGTTTTTTTCTTGGACAAGATGAAGTCAAATATATATGCTCATGGGTTAAATTTGACCTGATACATAAATTTGGTTGGTTTTGTAGTCAACACTATGTGGCCCTCTTTTCCTGTAGCAGATGGCCTCCTTTTGAATCTGCCTGAGCGAGTATACTTCACTCCATCCAGCAGGAATTGGATTAGGACACCAATCCAAAACTTTAGTGGAGTCCAAGAAAGTTCAAAGCCTTAGATATACAATCATATTATAACCATCTTTTTACGGTTATCTTGATGCTGCCTTACCTATCTTGTCTGGGATAATCATTTAGGGCAATCGAATTTGTGAATTTTAACCAGTGGAATACATCAGGTTTCTCATTGTATGGCAACGGTCCCTGTCCCAGTTTGTTTGTTCATGAACATTACCTGTAATATTATATTGTTGGGTTGTTTAGTGTTCATGGAATGAGTCACTTAATGAACCGATATTGAGAATCTAAACCAATTATTGTCAACTACTATGGAAGGTGAGGGATATTATTTTTGGCCACCCACTCAATCTTATGTTGTTTTTATTTTCTTTAGTTACAGATGGAGATACCAGGGCTGGGGATATATATGCATTAAATATGGGTTTTTTGGCAACGAACTCATGTGGTTGTTCAAATAGGCAATTATACATCTGTTGTTAAAAAATAGACAGTTTATACCGTTTGCCCTATGTAGTTTGTGAATAGGTTCAAAACACATCATCCGTGCATGAAGTATGAGGGGGCAATGTATAATGTTTTGCAAATCACAGTGGGGTAAAATGTCAATTTACATACCATAATGGAGGTAAGATGTCTATTAACGATATTACATGTGTTAGAATGCATGTTACAGGCCACATGGAAGTAAAAGACATATTAACGACAATATCTTTGATCTTTTAAATGAAATGATAATTCAATATGATATCATAACATCTGGCTAACGTCAATGTCATGAATTCAAAACTCATAAACAACAACTCCACACCCATATGTTTGTTGGGCCTAAAAAAAGAGAGTAACAAACTGGCCCACGAGCATGAGGGGAGTGTTAGAGAAGATGAAATATCAATTCAATATATTAAGTTAGCTGATATTTCATATTGTTCTAGGAGTAGTAACCGAGCTTTAAATAATAAACGATTTTTTCCCTCTAAAAATTGGATTAAAGTGTGATGGTTTTTTTCTTGGACAAGATGAAGTCAAATATATATGCTGTCATGGGTTAAATTTGACCTGATACATAAATTTGGTTGGTTTTGTAGTCAACACTATGTGGCCCTCTTTTCCTGTAGCAGATGGCCTCCTTTTGAATCTGCCTGAGCGAGTATACTTCACTCCATCCGGCAGGAATTGGATTAGGACACCAATCCAAAACTTTCGTGGAGTCCAAGAAAGTTCAAAGGCTTTAGATATACAATCATATTATAACCATCCTTTTTACTGTTATCTTAATGCTGCCTTACCTATCTTATCTGGGATAATCATTTAGGGCAGTTGAATTTGTGAATTTTAACCAGCGAAATACAACAGGTTTTTCATTGTATGACAACGGTCCCTGCCCCAGTTTGTTTGTTCATGAACATTACCTATAATATTATATTGTTGGGTTGTTGAGTGTTCATGGAATCAGTCACTTAATGAACCGATATTGAGCATCTAAACCAATTATTGTCAACTACTATGGAAGGTGAGGGATATTATTTTTGGCCACCCACTCAATCGTATGTTTTTTTTTTCTTTAGTTACATATAGAGATACCAGGGCCGGGGATATATATGCATTATATATCGGTTTTTTGGCAACGAAATTCTGTGGTTGTTCAAATAGGCAATTTACACATCTGTTGTTTGAAAATAGACAGTGTATGCAACTTACCCCCGTGGTTTGTGAATAGATGCAAAACACATCATCCGTGTATGACGTATGAGGGGGCAGTGTATAATGTTTTACAAACCACGGTGGGGTAAAATGTCTATTTACATACCGTAATGGAGGTGAGATGTCTATTAACGATATCAGAGGCCACATGGAGGTAAAAGACATATTGACGACAACAATTGGTAAATTGCAATTGACTCTTATATCTGTAGTTAATGTGTATTTTAGTTAATTTTTTGTTGCTTCTAATGTGTTAGTGACTAACATAGCAATTGATTCTGTTTCTTTTTTTTAGTTACATAAATTAAGGAAATTTCAGTAATGTGATTGTTGTGATATATTTACTTCATTGATAAGTGAGAGGTCAAAATGGGAACTAACCTACACCAGAAGGCGAAAGCACAATCAAAAAATTTCTTTTTTAGTTGATATATTTAATAGATTATTTATCTTCATAAACTATTTTTAATTATAAAAAAATTACGGAAATAAAATTATGGGCAAATATTGGTCCTAAAAATGTTCAAATATAATATGTAATAAATAAGGTAATCAACTTGCGAACGAGTTTTAGCATAAATGGTGTAAGTGTAATATAAAATCTTAAGTATAAATTTAGTTTTCTCAACAAATATAATTTTTTATTTAGCGAGTAAACATATACAGATATACACAAGTATATAAATTTAGTCGGAAATAAAAAAAGTATTTGGTGATTTGTTATAATAATGCAATAAAATTTCGTTTTACTACCTTCTTATAAACTTTAACAAAATATATTTTATATGTAAATGCATAATTTTATTATTAAGTTAATTACAATATATTAAATCATACAACAATATCTCAGTGTATATAATGAGTTTCAAGATTATTTTGGAATGGAGTTATACTAGTATTTTCTAGGAGGGATTACATTTTTTTAACATAAATTATAATTATATTAATAAAACAATAGGTACAACAAATACATGATCGAAGCCCACAAATACGATAAAACAACCGAAAAACAACCATAAATACATGTGCCATCCGTGAAGGTAGACTATCACAATTCTATGAGGAGGCGTAATAAATGCTAATACATTTTATCTCATGAAGAAAATTGACTTTTCCTTTTTATTTTATAATTTATATATACTAATTAAATCGTCAACCAAATTAAATATGCTAACTATTTTTGGTGAGAATTAATGTACTTAATTGAATAAGAGATTGTTAGATGTTGTCTTTAAAGATACTGTTATTGTATTATGATCAAGTTCGATTTTTGTGAAAAAAGTTTTTTGAATATGATATATTGTTTATAATATCATATATAACATTAACTAAGCTTTTAATTTCAATGGATCGGAGTATGCTATATGAGCCATAGCAAGAATCAAGTCGGATCACGCACATGCCTCAGTCTTCTCCGAAAGCTTCTTTTGGTCATAATATCATTGTTGATTCCTTTAAACTCTAAATATTTGTATATAACTCAAGTCATGTCTTCTTCGATTGTCCCCTTGCTCTCGTGAAAGGGTCGAAATCCATATACTCTACTCAAGTAATGAACACTTGCATTGATGATAAGTTTTTATATATACCGGATCTGAACTCTACATATGTATCAATACAAAAATATATAAACAAAAATTAATGAAATCATGATAAACTAATTTTACTTATATTAGTGCGCACCAGACCCGATTTTCCCATACAATTTAAGGTAGCCGGTGGTGGTGTGATGGGTTTTTAATCAAATAACCCCAAATAAATAACTAATTATCAAAATAACCCAAAATATAACTAATTATACAAGTAATCTTAGCCGCCAAGACGCCAACTGAGTTGGCGTGTATATATTGAAACTAGGACACGCCAACTCGGTTGGCGTAGTGTCCATCTAAAAAATAATGGTCACGCCAATCGAGTTGGCTTGACCATTATTATTCCGTGTCACGCCAACCGCGTTGGCGGACCATTAATAATTTCGCGTCACGTCAACCGGGTTGGCGTGGCCATTTATAATTCCGCGGCATGCCAATCGGCTGCTGCAATAAGGCCCCGATGTCGATCAGAAATCAAACACACACCGTCAGATTCTCCAGTAATGTGTTTGTAACCATATCCAAGAACCATTTCCATGACAAAAAGTTCTCTTCATCCACAATTGAAAATGCCAACGGTAAGACTTGATTATTCGAGTCCATGGACACAGCAATCAACATCTTATGCTGATATTTTATATATAGATGTGTGACATCCACTGTAATAACTTGACGACAGTGCCGAGAACCATCTATATAAGGCTGGAAGGCCCAGAAAACATAATTCAAAGTTTTTTTCTCTTGGCCTTACATTATCAAGATGATCTCACTCCACGACTGTCCTGGATTCCATTTTTGAAAATCTCCCATATAGAAAGGTAATTTATTCACCGAGCTCTCCCATGTTCCATACGCGTTCCAAACTGCACGTTTCAAACTATGCCAGCCTTTTGCATATGATATTTCAAACACATACTTATCTTTCACTATTTGAATCACATACTTGATTTCATAAGCTGGATCACGACGAACAATTCCCAATAACAAGCTAGCAATCATGTTCTTATCCAAGTTCGAATGATCTAGCGACAGCTCACTCAGCAGACAAGTGTGATGACCACCATACTTGGTTATTTTGAATAACCTAACTTTTTTATCCAAACATGCACGCAGGTACTATATGCAAGGTATATCATCTGTACTGTGTTTGCATATTACTTTACTCAATGCTTTTGCACTCTTAACAACGTGGTACTCACGTTTTGCAACCCGTACTGAATAATCCTTCACAACTGCCTGCATATAAAATTTATATTTGAAGACTATGTTGCAATAATTTCACCTTTGGAGTAATCATAAAAACTCCCCCAACGACCTGTTGGATTGTCGATCGAATCTCCAAAAACTTCTGGATGTGTCATGGAAAAGAATGTGATTGTTGGATAAAGATTACGATCATTTATCATGGTTGTAACTGACACTTCTCGTCTCATTGATGCATCCTCCTCTTGGTTTTCAATTGCTTCTGCCATCACACCAATATCAAATTCATCATCATCAGCATCAGCCTCATCATCAGATGGAATCCCCTCTGGTTTAGAATGGATTTCATCACCAAAATCAGCAAAAATATCTGTTCGTGGCTCATCAGCAATATTATCAACATCTACTGGATGATCATCTCGTTCTCTACCACTATATGAACCCTCAGCTTGATGTCGAGCAACGGACGTCTCTTGAATCATAGAAGTAGTCAATCATATCAGACGCATGCAGAATATTGTATGATATTACCCCCCAATAAAAATAAAACTTGAATCGGCATATTTTTTATAACAATATATATAATTAAATTTCACTACTAATAAAATCTTTTCTGATGTAGAAGATCAGCTAAAGCTGCAACCACAGAGCATACTCAGAATTTTATTATATAGCAAAAATAATACAAAATATGTTTTCGAGTGAGTTTTCGTCTGGAAAGATGAGAGGCGTAGGGGTGTATTTATAGTGCGGAAATGCACACACAAATTAGGTTGGCGTGACCATATTTTCAAAGGTAAATAATAGTTACGTCAATCGAGTTGGCGTGAGCATTATTTTACACTGGTCGTGCAACTAGGTTGGCATGACACACTGCACGTCAATCGGGTTGATGTCTTCTGTTGAAGATGCCAACCGAGTTGGCGGCTAAGATAACTTGTATAATTTGTTATTTTTGGGGTTATTTTGATAATTATTTATTTAATTTTATTTAGTTAAAAAACCCTTTCTACCTCAACTTTCTCTCTGGTCTCCCACTTTCTCATTTTTATTTATTGTTTCTTTATCTTCATTTGCTTTTTCCTTGTGTTTTTTATTCTTCACCCCAAAAGTGTTCCTTTTTTTTGCAGCACAAAAATAGAGAAATAGTATGCTTTTGACAAAAATGGGGGTCAGAAAGCTCAATCAACTGCTGAAGAGGAGATTGGATGCCTGCCGTTCATGATAGAGCCTCGCTTCCAAGGCAAGTTATCCATTTCTTTACCTATATTCAACGCAAATTAATAACATTTCCACTTTTTTCCTTCGAACAAATGCGAACGGGTGGAATGTAGGTCAGAGGAGATGTGCGAACGAGTTATCATGGTTTTTGTTTATGCTTATGACGATATTTCAGAAGATCTTCAGTTTTCTACGCATGCATTCGGCGTTTATTTACGAATTGCGGTTGTATTTTGTCCGGTTATGATATACTTTTGACGCTGAGCTGATGTGAATTATTAATAATATCATTATTTTTTTAATCAATTTCAGGTAATGGTGAATCTCAGTGTTTTGTTGCTTTTGGGGTGATTGCTGTTTATTTTGCATCTATTAGAGGAGGTTTTTAATTTACAGAGATTGTTTTAGTTATGAGTCATGATTAATCTTCTTTTCGAAATTTTGGCGTGCTTGTTTTTTTTTTTTTAAGGTAGTTGCTATTTGAAATCAGTTATTGTGTTAGCTAGTGCTTAGATTTTGTGAATGGACGAGGAATTATTTTCTCTGAATTTTTTTCTTATACACTTGGAGCATTTTTTGTAGAAGAAGAAAAACCAGGCAGAATAGTTCACGAGGTGTCTCATCAGTTAAACTATGCCGGACATTTCCTTACTTATTCTTATTTTTTTGACAAAAGGTGAAACCAATGGCCACAATTCATGGATTGAAACCCAAAAAACCTAGCTTAAAAACAACAGCTTCGGTCAGCAACAATTCTCCAACGTCATCAACAACCTCATCTTCTTGGCAACATCTCGAGCCATCCGCTGACAGTCTGAGTTCACCAGCATCATCATCTGCTCGAAGTAAACCTCAGGTCTTCTATTCAGAAAGTGCATCTTTGGAAGTTGAGAGATCTAAAGAGAATGTCACAGTCACAGTGCGGTTTCGCCCTCTCAGGTAAATAAAAATTGTGAAATGGGTAGTTTGGTTGGTGTTATATTCCAAATTTTGTGGTGACTTGGTAGTGCTTTTGTTGCGCAGTCCAAGGGAAATTCGAAATGGAGAGGAGATTGCTTGGTATGCAGATGGGGATACTATTGCAAGGAGTGAGAATAATCAGTCGATTGCTTACACCTATGGTATGGCTTATTTATAAATTTTGGGAACTTGGTAACTGTGGTTGGATATGTTGTATGTTTGTGACATGATGGTCTGTGAATCAACTTATGAATTTAAATGATGCTGTTGTGCTCGTATTTTAAATATTAAACATTAAAGTCCTTCCATGAATCTTTTACACGTCTAACAATTTCCAGATCGCGTATTTGGTCCTACAACCACAACAAGGCATGTGTATGATGTTGCTGCGCAGCATGTCGTGAATGGCACAATGGATGGAATAAATGGTATGCAGTTATGGCTCAGCCCTTTTAGCTATTGGTTTACATATTTTTTCCGCATCAACTTTCTATTTTAGATATACCACTAAAATGTACGGAAATTGCTAATGCATATTGCGAAAGTGAAAAAAAGCAGTGCAAATTCTTTTGCATTGGCTGCCAATGTTTGTTCAATGTATTGAGTTGTTGGCCCAAGACCGCTCAACATGACCTCCTGGTCAACTGGTTATGCTTGTGTGGCTAAAAGGCAAAAAAATTAACTACAAAGATAAATTGTTCTACTTGTCGTACTCTTTTTTTATCAGTAAAATAAAAAATTCATTGATAAAAACTGGACAAATACACTGGGCATACCCAGGCTACTGCAACTCAAAATAAGTCTAAGGTACTAAATCCCCTAGATACACGTAATGTGAGAAAAGAGAATATTAAGTATAAACTCCTAACGACATACATCTTATTAAAGAAAGAAATCAAAAAGCAGTTTTAGTGCCAACAAAAATCAGACTATTCATTGCAGTCCAAATACAGTAAGCAGTGCAAGCTATAGTTAAAGTATACACTCCTAACGACATACATCTTATTAAATAAAGAAAATCAAAAAGCAGTTTTAGTGCCAACAAAAATCAAACTATTCATTGCAGACCAAATACAGTAAGCAGTGCAAGCTATAGTCAAAATTCTTGCCTTGGTGATACATGTCGTCCACCTATAAGCCTTCTTGAACCATTTCATAGTACTCTTTAGGGTTGTCATGGAGTAGGAGATACGTAACCAAAGCCTCACCCACCCTGTCTTGCTCGCAAATGAGCATCTAAAGAATAAGTGGTCAGTAGATTCCATATTCGAGTGAGAGAATGCATACATCTTATTAGCAACAAATGGAAGTCTATCCCTAGTGAGAAGCTTACTAAAGTAGCATTGTTAACTTTATTTTTGGGTGTATTTATTTTATCTATTTCTATTTATAGGTACAATATTCGCATATGGCGTTACTAGTAGTGGAAAGACGCACACAATGCATGTAAGGGAACTTTCTTCTTGCTTTCGTTTGTCTCCTGATTTACTGACATAAATAATTCTGATTAAGTTTTCTTCTATTTAAGTGCTTGATCTTGAAACTTTCTTGTGTTGTTTTTGTTTTTTCTTAAAATGATCCATAGTCACTCTGTTTCAACTGGATGAGTTGCTAGTTCTATGCTATCTTATGTCTTCAGATTGAAATATGTCGGTCACCTCTCCAATTAGAATTAACAAGAATGGCATGTTCTGAAATCAAGTTAACTCGCTTTATTGCACCTTAATATTTCCTGATTCAATACAATGTTAAATATTTTTGTTGAGAGTAACTGCTAACAAAACTCAGTAGTACTTAGAAATGTGCTATGACTAAAGTACCTCTAACTTAAAATATCATTAGCTTAAACTGCTTCTATTACTATTATTGAAGCAGTGGCTAACTGGGGTATCAGGATATGCAATTCAAAATGCAAATAGCTATACATTGTAGGAGTTTTTTTAGCATAGTTGAATTAGTGTCTTGCAAATTTCTTTTGTTTGATATACACCATATTCAGTTCAGTGTATTTATTGACTGAATTGTTCTCCTTGGTTAAAGTCTAGTTCATACTTAAGCTTGCATGCCTTTTTTTCTAGGGAGCTTTCATGGTAGAATCCCACGTTCTCTTTGCTCTTCGTTCTCTCAAATATGTAATCATGATGGATTGTAAATTACGTTCTGATACACCAAGATTTTTAGTAGCAGAAACTAATTAATTAATATGGTTGCAATTCCTGGACTGTAGGGTGATCAGAGGTCTCCTGGTATTATTCCATTGGCTGTGAAACATGCTTTCAGTATCATTCAAGAGGTACTCGAAATAGCTTGACCTTTATTGCATCCTTGAAGCATTATAATCTGATTAAAAATTTTACTTTTGATGACTGCTTCAGACTCCAAGTCGAGAATTTCTCCTACGCGTCTCTTATCTGGAAATCTACAATGAGGTTAGACTCTAGCCAATCTCCAGCTTTCAGATTGATGAATTTGCTTTCCTATGCTCAATGTTTATCACCATACAGAAGAGTTAATTAAGAAGCAAAGTATCAGAAAGTAGCTGGAATGACTTCAATGTCAAGCAATCCATCTCCTGTTGGCAGTTATCTGAATGAATGGGTCTATTATCTCATTTTGGTATCACACCTCTTATTAAAGTTTTTGATACTTCTCCAATACTTCAACTTTCCGTAGCTCCATTTTTCCCCTACATTTTCGATTTGGTTAGTTGGAAAAAAAACTTTCCAGTTAGGTTATATAATGCTCCTATCTTGTCAACCATTTCTTGGATGTATCAATCTTTGGAAGCATTTTTCTCCCATACCTTTGAATGTCACTGTAACCTGAGATGCATGATCTGGATTTATTCTCTGTGCTTTTTTTAAAAAAAAAAAATTTGTTTTCAAGATGAAGAATCATCTTCAATACTCTTCACTATTTTTCACTTTTCAGGTTGTTAATGATTTGTTGAATCCGGCTGGACAAAATCTGAGGATAAGAGAAGATACACAGGTGATCCTTTTTCATTGATTTTAGTGAATCTTTGATCTCCTTAAAAACTTCTGGACATAGTTACTGGACCTCTAGCTTCTTCATGGTGTGTATTGCAATGATTTCAAAGATGTTGTTTCTACGTTTTCTGGGATAAGGTTCTGAGGCATATATGATAAGTTCAGGAATGCAATTATCAGCTTAATTCACCACATTTATTTTATAAAGTGTCGATATGTATCAGCCAATCAATAAAAATGTTAATTGCTTCACCTTTAAGATGTTCCAAGCCAGGTGTTATATAAACCATTTGTTTCATTCTACACTGCCTTGTAGTTTGGAATGATGTCTATTCTATTGTGAATGATGTCTATTCTATTGTGAATGATGATTTCTCTATGGGATAACCAAAACACGAAAGGGTGAACTGAAAACTGAAAATTAGAAGTATTCACATCCTTTTGGAGTTGTATAGATTTCGATTTGTCTGAAGTTTAAATTACTTTATTTTATCTGAGCATTTGGTGGCAACAATGTGAAATTATATCTTATGTTACAAAATCAAATTATAAAAGCTAATTGCTCAAACAAAATGACCAGATGACGTCATATTTTCAGAATGGTAGCACGATATTTTCATTTAAACTACTCAGTCTGCCCCAGTTTATACAATTTTCTGTGCACTCGTACGAAGTTGTGTTTAATTGGTTGCAGGGAACCTTTGTTGAAGGAGTCAAGGAAGAAGTTGTATTATCACCTGCCCATGCCCTATCTCTTATAGCAGCGGGAGAAGGTAAACTGTTGCATCTATATTGATTATCATACCATTTCAGTATTTGGTGTGACTTGCAATATCAGTTGGAGAGCAAAACTTTTTGGCTTTGTTCTGAGCAAGCATGCTGTTCTTGGGACTGCTACAAGTTCATATGTCACATGTTACGCATGCCTTATATTTTTAGGGTATCGAATGTTAAATCTGAAGGGAACATTCCTTCACTGGCTATTATGTGGTAAAAAGTGGGTGGCTTATTTTTGGTTTTTATGCATATACTCAACTGCTTATCTGAAGATGTCAAGTTTCTTTTTTCATTGTAAAGCTTCTATTGGATTAAATTATAGAGCAGCTCATAATGGCCTTAAACCCAAATAAAAATACTACTTCTGTCCTTGCAATTAAGGACACCGTATCTCCATCATTGCAACATTATTGTGGATTACTGCTTATGTAGTCATCATCAACTGCTATCATTTTGTGAACCATGATATCTAAAGAAATTTACAAATATTTAATAAAATTAAAATGTATTTACTTTTGCTCGCATTCATTTTTGGTGTTTCATAATGCTGATCACAGAGCACAGACATGTGGGTTCGACATTCTTCAATTTACTCAGCAGCAGAAGTCATACAATCTTCACTCTGGTAATTAGCAACGCTGTTTCTGCACTGAAATATTTTACTAAATGCGATTCTTAGGGCTTATTTTATTGTTTCTGTTAATATTTCATGTAAAAGAATTGTAAATTTCTTGGCTTTGTAGACAATAGAGAGTAGTCCCTGTGGAGAAAATTGTGAAGGCGAAGCTGTTACCTTGTCACAGTTGGTATATACTTCTCTCATACAGTTTCTACTCTCTCTCTTAGCATAATATGTTTTTACAATTTCAGCGCATTTACTCAATATTTTGATGTAGTTGACTATTTAGATTCAACCAAATACTTCTGAACTTTCATTTCTAAAATTCATCACTGCAGAACCTCATTGACCTGGCAGGTTCTGAGAGCTCAAGGGCTGAAACAACAGGCGTGCGTAGAAAAGAGGGATCCTATATTAACAAGAGTTTGCTGACTCTTGGAACTGTGAGATCCCGAAATACTGTTATTGCTGATAGAATGATAAGATTTAGGAATATTTGAATTAAGTTGATAAGATGTGTTTTAATTTAAATATGCAAGATAAAGTATCTTAGAGATTTATTTAGATAGGATTGTTTCCCTTATTTATATCATGAGATGTAATCAGATTTAATTATTCAGAATAGAAGAGCTGAACGCGATTTACGTTTACTTCCCCAAACCCTGTACCAGGTTTCAGAAAAATCACCTGCCTGCTTCTTTGTCGGGATTTTTTTTTCTGCTACATTGAAATCCCAAAATTGTTCCTGCGTGACATCACTTGGAAATTGTTTGGGTTTTGTGCAAAATCATCGCTCCCAAAATCGTTCCTGTACGTACCGTTCGGAATTCTTGTGTTCCGAATTTTAGCATCTAGTTTGTTGGGTTTTGCCAATCTTCACATCTGACTTGCGAGTTTTGTCCGAGATCTCTTGTTGGAGGCAATCGATTTTTTTCTTGGTGTGGGTCGTTTGATTTCAAATTGCGATTTCTGGTTTTTTTTTGTTGGCATAGCATCGCGATATTTTTTTTGGGTTCTCTTGCAGAGTATCGCGATTTCCTGTCCTTCACCTTTAAAAGAAGAAAAAGACAGCCATGGTATGCGCCACCGCTGGGTCTTCTTCGACGATCGGCGCCAAGACCAGCGGATCTACTTCCTATGGCAGTACTCAACCACCAGGCACGCTGGGACTGTCCGATAATTCATTTCATGTTTTGATACATAAATTCAATGGAAAAAATTACATTGAATGGGCACAATTTGTGCGCCTAGTCATTGATGGCAAGGGGAAATTGGGCTTTCTCACTGGTGAAGCAAAAGCTCTTGCAGCCGATGATGAACGATATGTCCAGTGGCATTCAGAAAATTCTCTAGTCATGGCTTGGCTGCTTAATTCAATGGACCCTGCGCTTGGTAAGCCCTTTCTTTTTTTGTCCACTCCACGTGATATATGCGAGGCCGTCCGAGAGACATTCAGATTTGGAGAATTACTCCCAATTGTATGCGTTAACAACTCGCATGTGGCAGATTCATCAGGGCACGCGGGATGTTACCACCTATTACAATGATTTAATGGTGATTTGGCAGGAATTGGACATTCTGGACGTTAATGAATGGGAGAGTGCGAAGTATTGTTCTCGCTACAAGAACAAAGTTGAATGTAGCCGCGTCTTTGTCTTTCTAGCAGGATTAAATAGGGAATTGGATGAGATCCGTGGGAGAATTCTTGGGCGAAAACCTCTTCCCTCCATTCGTGAAGTTTTTTCTGAGATTCGACGTGAAGAATCGATACGTTTGGTCATGCTGCCACGTGATTTCCCCCTGTCCAGTGACGGTTCTGCTCTCGTGAGTAGGGACAACCAATCCAATCCCACTCGCCGTGATGGGAAATCTCGCTCGTGGTGTGAAAAATGTAAGAAACCATGGCATACGATCAATAATTGTTGGGAAATTCATGGGCGACCACCTAACTTCAAGAAGAAACCACTCCATCTCCATCTTGTTCTTTGGCCCAAACAGGTATATCTACTGCTACTATCGTTTATTCTCTTCCAGTTTTTTTTTTTCCAGGCAAAACGTAATAAAATATAAATAAGTACCAGAGGTACTAGAATAGTCAGTTTAATCTCTTCCTGTTGACTCCTGGATTCTGGATTCAGGTGCCACCGATCATATGACGGGCTCCTCACAGCTCTTTACGTCCTATCTCCCTTGTGCGGGGAATCGAAAGGTTAAAATTGATGATGGATCTCTCGCCTCTGTTGCGGGAAAAGGATCTGTCTCGGTTTTCCCTTCTTGTCCCCTTTCCAATGTTTTACATGTTCCGCTGCTTTCCTATAATCTTATTTCGATTAGTCAACTGACTCGAGATCTTAATTGCCGTGTATTTTTTTTCTCTTCTCATTGTGTATTTCAGGATTTAGTATCAGGGAAGATGATTGGCAATGCTAGGCAGGACGGTGGTTTCTATCTTCCATGCTCAATCTTTTCTGGTGGATGACAAGTTGTGTCTCAATTCTGTTTCTCCATCTAGTGTTAGTAATATTTTGTTATGGCATAATAGGTTAGGTCATCCCAGTTTTGAATATTTAAAACGATTTTTTCCTAAGTTTTTTATCAATAAAAGTATTCCTTCGTTTGATTGTGAATCTTGTATATTGGCGAAACATCATCGGGCTATCTTTCCGTCTCCTTCATATAAAGAATCTGCACCTTTTACTCTAATTCATATTGATGTTTGGGGCCCTAGCAAGATTAAAACTATTTCTGAAAAACGTTGACTTTTATTGATGATCATTCTCGTATGACGTGGGTTTTCCTTCTTAAAGATAAATCTGATGCGGGTGTCATTTTTCAAAAAATTTACAAGATAGTTCAAACCCAGTTTAACGCTAATATTCAAATTCTCTTCCTCATTCACGAATTATCATGGATATCCCGCTGAAAATTTTTGGTAGTGTGGCATTTGTTCATAATCATGATACTACCATCGGGCTATTAAGTGCATAATTGTAGGTTATCCTGCAAACCAACAAGGCTACAAATGTTTTGACCCTGTCTCAAAAAAATATTGTCTCTATGGACGTCACATTCTTCGAAGGCCAATCTTACTATACCTCTCATCTTCAGGGGGAGACATGTACTGCTAGCAAAGATGATCTTTTAAATAATTCAAATTTCGTCATTGAATTTAATAAACAAAATGACTTTATTACGCCTGCTCATAATCCACCTAACATATTAAATGAAGATGAGAGACATGATATTGTGTACACCAGAAGAAGAGACGCAAAAAGAGGGGGATACACTGTACAACCACAAGGCCATGAATCAACACCGATCCCAAACTCTGAAACACAGATTAATCCCTCAGCAACCTTTGACATTGCCAATCCAGATAACTCCAAAATAATTTCCCCCAATGATATTGATCTTCCCATTGCTTTAAGGAAAGGTACGAGAATGTGCACCCAACATCCACTCTCAAACTTCGTATCTTATGAAAATTTGTCACCTTCCTATCACACGTTTATCTCTCGAATAGATACCATCAGTGTCCCTAACAATGTACAGGAAGCTCTTGAGATACCTGAGTGGAAGGAAGCCATTCATGAGGAAATGGGAGCTCTGGAGAAGAATGCAACTTGGGAGAAGACTGACTTACCCAGAGGAAAGTCACTGGTTGGATGTAAGTGGGTCTTCAATATAAAATATAACTCTGATAGGTCCCTCGAACGATACAAGGCCCGCCTGGTAGCCAAAGGTTTCACCCAAACATATGGAGTTGACTACAATGAAACATTTTCTCCAGTTGCCAAGCTTAATACAGTTCGAGTTACTCTCTCCTTTGCAGCTAATCTAGATTGGCCCCTAAACCAGCTAGATGTAAAGAATGCTTTCTTGAATGGAGAATTAGAAGAAGAAATATATATGGAAAGTCCACCTGGTTTTTCTAATGAATTTGGATCAAAAGTGTGCAGGTTGAAAAAGTCCCTTTATGGACTAAAACAATCCACAAGAGCATGGTTTGAAATATTCACACAATTTGTCAAAAACCAGGGCTATTGCCAAGGACAATCAGATCACACTCTGTTCACAAAGAAATCCAATGGGGATAAGATCTCTGCATTAATTGTCTATGTTGATGACATTATTTTGACAGGTGATGACATAGAAGAGATGAACAGGCTGAAGGAAAGACTGGCAGAGGAATTTGAGATGAAGGACTTGGGACACTTAAAATACTTCCTCGGAATGGAGGTAGCAACATCAAAAAAAGGAATCATGGTCTCTCAACGAAAGTATATCTTAGATCTTTTGAAAGAAACCGGGATGAGTGGTTGTAAACCACCAGAGACTCCTATAGAGACAAATGCTAAATTAGGAGACATCAAAGATGGAGTTCCAATCGATACAGAGAGATATCAAAGATTAGTTGGAAAACTAATCTATCTATCTCACACTCGACCCGACATTGCCTTTAAGTATGGTAAGCCGGCTTATGCACTCACCATTTGCAAAGCATCTTGAAGCTGTGTATCGAATTCTGAGGTATCTCAAGGAAGCATCAGGAAAAGGACTTTTCTTCGGAAAGAATGAAAAAAGAGAAGTAGAATTATACACTGATGCAGACTGGGCAGGATCAAGCACCGACCGAAGATCTACCTCAGGGTATTGCACATTCTTATGGGGAAACTTGGTAACTTGGAGAAGTAAAAAGCAAGCAGTGGTTGCTAGAAGCAGTGCTGAAGCTGAGTATAGATCAATGACTCAAGGTGTATGTGAAGTGCTGTGGCTAAACAAGGTTCCGGAAGAACTAAACAGGAAGATGAACTTTCCATTGAAGCTATATTGTGATAATAAGGTTGCTATCAGTATTGTTCATAACCCGGTATTGAATGAGAGGACCAAACATATTAAAATTGACAAACACTTCATCAAAGAGAAACTTGAAGAAAGAATAATCTGCATTCCTTTTGTTCCTAGCTCATTGCAAGTAGTAGATATCCTAACCAAGGGATTGACAAGACAAAATTTCGAAGACCAAATTCGCAAGTGGGGAATGATAAATATCTTCTTACCGACTTAAGGGGGAGTGTTGATAGAATGATAAGATTTAGAAATATTTGAATTAAGTTGATAAGATGTGTTTTATTTAAATATGCAAATAAAGTATATTAGAGATTTATTTAGATAGGATTGTTTCTCTTATTTATATCATGAGATGTAATCAGATTTAATTATTCAGAGTAGAAGAACTGAACGTGATTTACATTCCACTTCCCCAAACCTTGTATTTCTACCGTTATGAATGGTCATTGTAGTGATTGCACTCAAACAAATGCTTCTTCTAGTTAAAAATAAACACACGTTCATACAGCTGCACATGCAAACACATATGGGGAACTTTGCACACATGTTTGTCAATTACGAGCATGTACATGGACTCATAAGGCTGTCAGATTGATGCATCTTTTTTCAATTTTGCTTCCATCTTTTTGGCTCTAGATGTTTCTAATTTTCTGAAATAAACCTTGTCTTATGACCTTATCCTTTACCTGCCAGGCATTTTATTGCTAGGCGGCACATTATTAAGTTTTATTCCTTCCTAATTTATTTTCCTTTTTTTTTTTTTGTTTGGTTTTCAAGTTAGAATTTGCTAATGATCATGCAATCTGTGATGTCAATAGGTTATTTCAAAATTAACAGATGGGAAATCCACACACATACCTTACAGGGACTCTAAATTGACGAGGCTTCTTCAGTCCTCACTCAGTGGTCATGGGCGTGTATCTGTAAGAGTTCATACCTTTACTTTGTGTGCATGGGTTGTGCATGGAGTGTATTTCACCAATAAAATGGAGTGTTTGTCTTGGTTTTCTATCTTTAATAAAACGAATGCAAGTTTCACCTTTTTGTCAATTTAATAAATGCATATATTGCAATTTGTAGGGTGGAAAGCTGTGTTAACCTAGTAATGTGACTTTTATTAATGCTGTCAAAAGAACTATATTCTTATATATTACTATTTTAAATCAGCTAATTTGTACTGTTACGCCCTCATCAAGCAATGCTGAGGAGACACACAACACGTTTAAGTTTGCCCATCGGGCAAAACACATTGAAATTCAAGCAGCACAAAACAAGGTATGATTCTTAAATATATCCATAATGAAATCCGTTTTTTGACCTTTTAACCAAAGTAAGCCTTTGTATATGCAGATAATTGACGAAAAATCACTTATCAAAAAGTACCATAATGAAATTCGGTGTTTGAAGGAAGAACTGGAGCAACTGAAACGAGGCATAGTGACAGTTCCACAAAAAAAAGATGGAGGTGATGATATTCTTCTCCTAAAGCAAAAGGTGAGATGTTTGTTTCCTTGGGTTATCTTGAATTTTTGTTATTCTTGAATATATTGAAAACAGGGTTATGTTACTGAATTTGTTTCTAGGAAGGGTATGCTGAAGTTCTGTGAGTTCTCATATTGTGATTTTCATGAAGGAGTCTTACGTCTTTTAGTTAACCTACAATGTCTTTTTCCAGCTTCCAGTTGGAGTTTATTTTATCAACTGAGGGATTAAAACTTTGTTTGAAAGTTTTCTTTGCATGATATAATAACTTAAGATTTATTTTCTTTTTTAAGCCAGCATCTTACTGTGGATGAATTCCTCAAAGTAAATATTACCTTGACTGTTGTCACAACAGAAATTAAAAATATGTAAGCATCAACAACAACTAAGCCTTTATCCCAAAAGAAAAAATCTGTAAGCTTCTGAGGAATTTTTTTCGTGTCTCAGTTTCATTTTAATGGTGTTGGAAACTATGTGTTGGCACCTCTTATGACTTATCATTCTGGTTGTAAACTTGCATTTCCGATCAGACAGATTTTATGCATATAAAGAAGAGTGTGATTTTCAACTTTCTTTACCTTTCTGGAAAAGTCTGTATGTTGCCTCGTTATGTACATAGTAGTTGGCAAAATGTGCGTATGTTTGTCTTCATTTGTAGCCGTGAGATGTGTGAGGTTAACATTTTGATATTTGCAAGTTTGGGATATTAAGTTCAAATGCATGTTTGGGAATGCTTGCTGTGGGCAGTCAATTATTGCTTTTTTTTATTTTTATTTTAAACAAAGTTCAAGGTAATCTGCGGCTGTATATTAATGAATGCATGGAATATCTTGACAGGGCACAAATTTGATTATGACTTGAACTGTTGGCAAGTTTAAGGTTTTTAGCTCTACATATCTTGAGAAATTTGTGGACGTTTGCCCTGTAATTTTTAAGTAGTTGAAGATGTGATTTTTATTTCTCTCTCCATTTGTTAGGAACGTCATTGATTATATTTAAACACACGCAGGTATGCACATGGCAACCTGTGTTAAGGATATTAGATATATATATTAATATTTGTTTTGATTTGATATTATTTGATTTGTAATATAGATGGTAATTAATATATTTGACAGAATCTTATGGATTCTTAGGCTGA
Source organism: Haberlea rhodopensis (assembly GCA_907163345.1). Classification (NCBI taxonomy): domain Eukaryota; kingdom Viridiplantae; phylum Streptophyta; class Magnoliopsida; order Lamiales; family Gesneriaceae; genus Haberlea; species Haberlea rhodopensis. The sequence continues at coordinate 71,761 of CAJQUN010000917.1, forward strand.
TTCCTGGAGATTCTTATTGTAATATGCTCTTCTATATAATGGAATGAAAACCCTATTCAAAAGGGTATTGAGTTTGATATTGAGATTCAGATTAATTGACATGGTATCAGAGCCAGGTTACAACAAAAAGGGAGTTAGGGCTTACAGGCTGCGCTGAGCTTCTGCCCCCAGGCTTAATCGCCTTCTTTCCGGCGGCAGCGCTGGGGCAGGCAGTGGTCGCTGTTTCTTTGTCGTTTTTTTTTCTCATCCCTTCGCGTACTGTTTGCGCGACAATCTATTTCTTTTCATCATATTTTCCATGGCCGAATCTTGCACGATGTGTTGGGTTTGCGATTATTGTAGATCGTGCTACTATCCATCGCTCACTGTTCACCGTTGCTGTTCACCGTTCGTCATTACTGTTCACCGTCACTGTTTATCGTTTTTTACTGTTCACTGTTTTGCGTATTCGTGTTCGGGCGCGCGACAGTTGTGTCGCGATTTCTGGTCTCACGCACGCAGTGGTTGTGTTTCTGGGTGCTGCGGCGGCTAGGGTTTCTGGGCGGTGATAGGGCTTTACTGCATCCAGCTTTGCGGTTTGGGCTTCTTTCTACGTGCAATCTTGGGTTTCGCGTTGCGATCTTGGGTTCGCACGCTGGGTGTCTTTTTTGTCTTTTTTTTCGTAGGCGGATTCTTTTGTTTTGTAAATTCTGCTCGATTTGGGGACCTAGGCGACCACTTCTCTTCTTATTTGTGTGTGGTGATCGATACTTTTGCCGTGAAGTTTGCGGCGTCCTTGCACGGTAGTTGTGCGTTTTAGCCTTGCACGGGTGTTGTTCGTTTTAGCCTTGCACGGTGGTTGTGCGTTTAAGCCTTGCACGGGTGTTGTGCGTTTATATTTTGGTCGCGGTGCGAGACGTATTTTGCACAAGTGTTTGCGCGACGGATTTTCCCGACTGGTGTGTTGATTCTTTTGAGGCAGATTTTGGATTGACAAATTGATGTTTTTTGATCGACCAGCATCAATTTGAGGGGTGGTGTTAAGGATATTAGATATATATAATAATATTTGATTTGATATTATTTGATTTGTAATATAGATGGTAATTAATATATTTGATAGAATCTTATGGATTCTTAGGCTGATTCCTGGAGATTCTTATTGTAATATGCTCCTCTATATAATGGAATGAAAACCCTATTCAAAAGGTATTGAACTTGATATTGATATTCGGATTATTGACAACTTGGACCAAGAACCTAAGTCTTGATAGGTCATACTGCCAGAGAACATTGGTAATGGAGGTCGAAGGGAATTGTGGGGGAAGAATGCTATAATTGACATTTTTAAACCGTTGGGGCTTCTAAAACTGAAATCTTTCCTATAGGAAGAACTTCCAACTTTTTATTATTTTTCTTTCTAAGATGTTTGCCACAATGGAAAATCTCATGCCTTTAGCTATATTAGTTGACATTCCAGAATACATTTCTTCGTTGATAACCACAATTGGTCTTAATTTGATTGAAAATTTGTTTCATCTTAATGTTGTTTTCCTCTGGATTCCTCAACGAACATGTGGATGAAGGTTTCTTATTCATCCTGTCATTTTACAGAGAATTTATTTTGTTTCAACTATTTGTTTACTCGTTTAAGTTCAATAATCCATTTAAATGGACTCCACTATTAAAAAAAATTGATTTGTCATGTGTTCAGTTGATTCAATGCTTTGTGTTGGTCTGATTTCTGAAGCTTGAAGATGGTCAAGTACGACTACAGTCAATATTGGAGGAAGAAGAAGAAGTCAAAGCTGCTTTAATGGGGAGAATACAGCGATTGACAAAACTTATTCTTGTTTCAACAAAAGCTTCACAATCACCAAGAGTTCCTCACCGTCCAGGACCAAGAAGAAGACATTCCTTTGGAGAAGAAGAGGTTTGATTTTATTTCTTTCGCTCTTTTTCTCCATTCCTTCTTTGATCTCCATTCATGATTTTGTAAGATGCCTAAACTTCATATATTTTCTGGTTCTCCATTTGATCCCTTGGCAGCTTGCTTATCTTCCACATAGAAGACGAGACGTCATCTTGGATGATGAAAGTATGGACCTCTATGTTTCTCTTGATGGCAATGCTGAAACTGTAGATGACCCATTGAAAGACGATAAAAGGACAAAGAAGAATGGATTGCTGAACTGGTTGAAGTTACGGGTGATTGTGATGCATCATTTAGTTTTCATAATTTTTGCATTCTATGATGTTTCATATTTTTTATTTCTTCCTATTCAGTTCCCTGGTTTAAGTTTGAGATTTCATAAACTAACCTTGCTAAGGTTTCTGCGATTATAGAAACGAGAAAGTGGCATAGGGACCTTGACAAGCTCTAGTGACAAATCAAGTGGAATTAAATCAACTAGCAGTCCTTCAACTCCTCAAGCTGATAGCACAAATATTCACATAGAAGCAAGACAATCAAATTCTTTATTCACAGAAAGCACTCCTGCCAACCATTTATCTAATTCAAGATATAGTGAAGTGTTCGAGCCGGATGATAATTCTTCTGGACAAGATACTCCACTGGTATTGCTCTTTAATGCTATATAATCAAATAAACTTATGTAAATTTTGTTGAATTTCTTTTGCCTTGTTAGACACTATAATCTTATCAATCCATAGTTTTGCTGTGTAACCATCACATCTACCTTTTTCTTATGTTCAACAGGCCAGCATAAAGACTATGGACCAGATTGACCTTCTGAGAGAGCAGCATAAGATTTTGTCCGGTGAAGTGGCACTTCAAACAAGTGCTCTGAAACGATTATCTGAGGAGGCTGCAAAAAATCCTAAGGAGCAAATCCAGGTAAATTTCTTAATCATATATTTTCCGTGTTTAAATGTTCTTGGACGTCATAAATGTCTTTCTTTATCTTGCTTATTTAAGGTGGAGATTAGAAATTTGAAGGAAGAAACTGGGAAAAAGAATGATCAAATAGCTTCATTGGAAAAGCAAATATCAGAGTCCATCTTTCCTCATGGCAAGGAGGACAAATTAGAAGAATCACTGGTAATTTTAGACTTTCTCAACTTCTAGCAATGCTTTGTTACTTGAATTAAACTCATCTTTCTAATGTGATGGTAATTTTATACTGCAGTTTCTCACTGAACTAATGGCACAGTTTAATGAGAAGTCTTTTGAACTTGAGGTATTGTACATGTCGACCATAATTTTTAATTCTATTTTTTCAAATTAATGGATATACATGTGTTGAACACTGTAGTACAAAATTTTATGGGTGTGTATATTAGGAAAGTAGCAAGCAAAAACAACAAATGGCTTTGTATTATAAATGTCGACGCGAGATTTGGAATATATGTCCTTAAGACAATATTGTCCCGCTACGATGCTAACGGTTTACTTTGGCAATTTGTCTCACAAGATACAACGATTATGATTTGTCATAGGAGCACTCGAAATCACAAATCCTTTAAACCACAAAGGTCTAAAAACGCTAAACTATAACAATGATGAATACTCACAAAATTACTCAAATTTTGATCTTCAAATATGATGTGAATTTCGAAATTCCATGTCTAATTCATTCAAGGGTTGTTTCTTATATAGTATACCAAGTTGTGTCATCAAGAGACACCATTTGGAAGCATCCAATCATGAAAAATTACACCCCAACATGAATGGACGCACCATTTAATTTGGAAGCATTCAATCATAAAAAAATGCACCCAACATGAATGGACACATCATTTAATTCAATTTAAATTTCCAACAAATACTAAGTTAAAGTTCATATCTGAAGTGTCGTTCACAAATTTTGGAATTGAAAATCCATTCCTATTCTGGTGGTCCATGCGAGACTAGAACACGTTGATTATATTCTAGCCACAGCATCAGAAAGTGCCGACTCTGGTCTTTGGATTTTGCATGTTGTCTATGTTCAGTCTCTCCTGAGTGCCTGGTTTGTCATCATGTAGATCATGAAGCTGGAGTCTCTAAGAGTTGAGATTCCAAAGATGCTCAGTGTCATTTTTCTTATTTCCAGGTCAAAGCTGCCGATAATCGAATAATCCACGAGCAGCTTAACCAAAAGGTGCCACCTTGTTTCCTCTGATTTTCAAGAATTTGCCAACTGTTCATCATTTTGGTTTAATATATTTGTTGCTCATTTTACCAGACGTTGGAATGTGAAGAGTTGCAAGAAATAGCCGTGTTCTTAAAACAACAGTTATCCAATGTTGTAAATAGAGGAGGCTTGACAGATGATTTGCACCGTTTTTCTGAAACTAGTCGCGTACAGCAGATGGGCAAAGAAAATGCAGTTGTTAAAGATTCAAGTGATATGTTGCATCTACAAGCTCAGGTTCAAATCATATCTCCTTTTCCTTAAACTCCTTGCACATTATTCGACAGGACTTTTTTTGGTCATTCCGTGTTTAGCGACTAAGTTCTTTGTTATAAGGAACATTTCCATTTGTCTGTTCAGTATGTGAAATGAGGGGAAAAATTGGCCACTTGCTGCCTTGAAAGTAGTTCCCCGGTTTATTAACAAGTGAAGAATGTTAACTGTATCGAATACTAGCTAATGGTTAAACTATGTTTCTGCATCGCTGATCTTATGCTTTGCGCCTCTTAGGCAAGTGAAATTGAAGAACTAAGGAAGAAATTAGCTGAATTAACTGATTCTAAGAAGGAACTAGAGCTACAGAATAATAAACTTGCGGAGGAGAGTTCTTATGCAAAGGGATTAGCATCTGCTGCTGCAGTTGAATTGAAGGCACTATCGGAAGAGGTTACAAAGCTAATGAATCAGAACGAAATATTAACTGCTGAGATTGAAACGCAAAAAAAATTGACAACCCAACGACGAGCCGCCATACCCAGCAGCAGGAACGGTCGGAGAGATAGCTACGTCAAACCTCAAGGTGTTGTCTTAACCTCGGATATCAAGAGAGAGTTGGCCCTGAGCCGCGAAAGAGAGCAATCATACGAAGCTGCCTTGGCCGAAAAAATTGAAAGAGAATCCGAACTGCTGAAGAGACTCGAAGAATCCAAACAGAAAGAAGCGTACCTGGAGAATGAACTTGCGAACATGTGGATACTCACAGCAAAGCTTAAAAAATCTCAAGGAGTTGACTGTGATGAACTAACTACAGAAAACCAGAGGCATGATGATTTTGAGATTCAGAATAAGCTAGTATTTCAATAGTTAGTATGTGTTTGTAAATGGTAGGAGCATAATTTTTTGGGTTTTTTAGTGCCTGTTAGTTTGCGTGTTTCTGGTACTTTATCGTGAGTTTGAATTAAGCAGTGATACTGTTTTGTGATTCGTACATTAACATCGGTTATTTCTCACAAGTTACTTGCACATGTAGTTTGTAACAAAATGGTAATGCAAGGTGATATCACCAAAATGTGGATGACCTCTTAACTATCAATAAGAGGTGACCTCTTTTTTCTTCTTTAATGCGTACGATAGCAACAATTCTGGAATTTGCTCTCAAGAAGACCTGAAAGCGAAACGTGAGAAGGGAGCGTGAAGATTTTTTCGACGTTACACATCCGATGCTCAAGTCAAACATCCTAATAGGGAAAATAGGCTGTAAAGTAAGCAATGTATGTTGTGAATAAATAAAAGTGACAATCAAAACTGGTATTTATAGGCGCAAAATTACCATATAGCTGGGATTCCTTACAACGTTTGGGATTCAGGTCATCTTTGGGATTCCTGATAGCTCTGGTAGATAGGAATGTCCATTCAAGATTATTGAGCAGAAGTCATGTATTACTTTTACGACAAGCTCACATAACCTTGGACGCCAGGCCTTAAGGGTTTTTACCCGACCTCACGAGCTCACTTTGCATTGGTTACGCCAAGCCTTAAGGGTTTTCACTCAATCTCAGGAGCTACGTTCACGACAAGCTCACCTAGCCTTGGTTAGATACTTCAAAAACTTAAGCTCGGCAATCTCTGTCCAGTACTTGTTACTGAATAGATTAGGTGAGAACCTTTGAGACTTGGCGTAACCAAGGCTATGTTAACGTAACTCCTGAGGTCGAGTGAAAACCCTTAAGGACTGGCGTAACCAAGGTTAGGTGAGCTCGACGTAAATGTAGCTCCTGATGTCAGGTGAAAACCCTTAAGATATGGCGTAACCAAGGCGAGGTCAGCTCCTGAGGTCGGGTGAAAACTCTTAAGGCATGGAGTAACCAAGCTAAGGTTGGTTGTCGTGAATGTAGCTCCTGTGGTCGGGTGAAAACCCTTAAGGCCTGGCGTAACCAAGGCTAGGTGAGCTCGTCGTCAATGTAACTCCTGATGTTGGGTGAAAACCCTTAAGGCCTAGAGTAACCAATGCTAGGTGAGCTCGTCGTAAACGTAGCTTCTGAGATTGAGTGAAAACCCTTAAGAATTGGCTTCACCAAGGCGAGGTGAGCTCGTCGTAAACGTAGCTCTGAGGTCGGGTGAAAACCCTTTAGGCCTGGCGTCCAAGGTTAGGTGAGTTCGTCGTAAACGTAGTACACGAGTTCTGCTCAATAATCGTGAATGGACATTCCTACCTACCAGAGCTATCACGAATCACAAAGATGACCTGAAGGTAGAGAGCTGGTCGATCAAGACTTGAAGCTAAAGAGCTGGTCGAGGATGATCTGAAGCTGAAGAGTTGGTGAGGAGCTCAAGTGAAAGATTGAGGATGACCTCTTCCTGAAGAGTTGAGGATGAGCTCGAGTTATTGATAACCTCGAGATGAAGAGCTCAGGATGACATTTGATTGAAATGCTAAGAATAAGAATGAGCTTGTTGAGGATGGCCTCCATCTAAAGAGCTAAGGTGAGCTCGAGCTTAAGAGCTGAGGATGAGTTTGCTTGAAGAGCTGAGGATGAGCTTTCACTCTGAAGTGCTAACAATGACCTTTATCTAAACAACTAAGAATGAGCTCTACTGAATAGCTGATGATGATCTCTATATGATGCGTTGAGGATAAGCTATTTGAGGTAGATTTCCATCGAAAAAAGGTTGTTGAGGATGAGCTATATTGAATAGCTGATAATGACCTTCAACTGATGAGCCAAGGAGTTGGTGCCAATCTACTTCTGAAGAGCTAAGAACGAGCTCAAGCTAAGGATGACATAGCTCCAAAGAGTTGAGAATGAGCTCGAACACTCTAATGAGCTCAAGTTGAGGATAAGATCTATGATTGAAGAGTTGAAGATGACATCAAGATAAAGAGCTCATAATGATCTTTGATTGAAGAGTCAAGGATGACATCTGACTGATGAGCTGATGATGACATCAAGATAAAGAGCTCATAATGATATTTTATTTTGATATTTTTTGCTCTCCTTGGTAAAAATCTTGCGTCCGCCTTCATGGAAAAAATCTCGCGTCCGCCCATGTCCAGCAAAGACAAATATCAAGACTAGACAAAATCCATTTGAGTAAGCATTGACCTAATACCAAAGTATGCTCTCGTCTGCATGTACCATATAAGAGAAATGAGAACTATAATAGATTAGTGATGTGTATGTATAAAGATATTAAATGACATGTGTATCATATTATTTAGTGTTTGAATGATTTTATATAATTATTCAATGCTTAAGAAATACTTAACATTTGTAATTTTATTAAAAATTATAGCTAATAGACATCAGGTATATATATATATATATACTAGTTTTTGTTGGCACCGCAAGCACAAGCCACAGTGTTAGATACCAGCACGTTGGTTAATTTTTTTCTTAAAATGACCGAAAATAACATTTCAAATTTCAAATGACTGACTTTAACAAACCTTTTTGCCAAGTACCAGCACGTTGGTCAATTTTTTTCCTAATATGACCGAAAATAACATTTCTAATGACCGACTTTAACAAACCTTTTTTAAAAAAAACGACAATGCGACTGTAATTGGATGGAAAAAAAATAACATTTTGACTTACTCTAGCTTTTTGTAAAAAAAACGATGCTCATCTTATTATAAACTGAAAAAATAACATTTGAAGTCGTGCGCATCAACAACCAATTAAGATATATTTCTTCATAATCGGTTCAAGCCAAACCCCCGTATCAACAAAAAAATTTAGTTAACAAATTAATTCGAACTTTATTTTTTTGTAACAAACCAAGCATTTACTATTCATTAGATTCATTAGAATAGTAATGAATAGAAAAGGCTTGGACACTTATTATATATGTAATGTAATATTCTAATTATTATTTTTTTTTTGTTATGAAATACATTTTAACACAATTAATTCATGTGTTAATTAATGCATGTGTTAATTAATGAGTTGTGAAACGTAGTTTATATCCTCATATTTGTTATAAAACGTATATTGGATGTCCATTTACCTTCAACATTCCACCCACATGTAACTCATAATCTGAAGCCTATAAATAGATGTTTAAAGTGAAATGAAAATAGATGTATGAAAAGCTCTCTAAATTTCTCTATCTAAATTGTTTTCTATATAATACAATACTAAAAACTCTCTAAATTTCTCTCTCTAAATTGTTATCTGTACAATACAATACTATTATTTTATAACACGTTATCAGTACGAATCTCTAGCCAACTTTGTTTTCTTGATTTTAATTACATTATGACTAATCTTGCAAAACTCGAGTTTGTTGCTCATGATATCACTGGAAAGAATTATTTATCATGGATACTAGATACTGAAATTCATCTAGAGGCAAATGGTCTTGGAAAAACCATCAAAGAAGAAAGTAGCCACAAATCAAGAAAATGCTAAATCAATGATCTTCCTCCGTCACCACCTTGAAGAATGGTTAAAAACAGAATATTTGATGGTAAATGATTCCTTTTGCCTTGTGGACTAGTTTGAAGGAAAGATATGAACACCAAAAAATGGTTATTCTTCCAAAAGCTCGTTATGAGTGGATGCACTTACGCTTGCAAGATTTTAAAACTGTAAGTGAGTATAATTCAGCAATTTTCAGAATCAGTTCAAAGTTGAAATTATGTGGGGAAAATGTAATTGATGAGGATTTATTGATGAAAACATTCTCCACTTTTCACGCATCGAATGTGCTCCAGCAGTAGCAATATCGTGAAAAGGGTTCTAAAAAATATTATGGATTGATTTCTTGTCTTCTTGTTGCTTAACAAAATAATGAGCTTTTGTTGAAAAACCACGATGCTCATCCAACTGGTGCTGCTCCATTTCCTGAAGCAAATGCGACAGCTATGCCATATAATAATGAACAAAACCGAGGCCGGGGTCGTGGTCGAAACCGTTACAATAATAATCATGGTGGCCATATCAAAAGTATTAAGCGCCACCAGAAGTGGAAAAGTAACAATAACTGTTACAATAATAATCATGGTGGTTATATCAAAAACATTACACACCACCAGAAATGGGAGCATAATGATGATAAATATGTAAACCAAAATAAAAGGGAGGAGAATAAGTGCTATCGTTGTGGCATGAAATGCCACTGGATTCGTACTTGTCGTACGCCAAAGCATCTTGCTGATCTCTATCAAGACTCATTGAAGAAAAAAGAGAAAATGATAGAGACAAATTTCAATAGTAAAGATGTTAATATTGACCATAATTTTGTTGACAATGTCTTTAATGATTTTACTTCTTTTGATGTTGCTGATTTCTTTGTCACTCACCTTGAAGGTGATATTAGTCATGGAAATGCCTAAGAATTTTCATTTTATGTTTGCAAATAAATATTTACAATAAATGTTTATTGTCAATATTTCTTTTATTATACAAATATCTTATTTATCATTAAAAAACCTCATTTTGAAATTTTAATTTTTTTTGAAGAAAATGGATGTTCTGATGATCATTGACAAAGAATTATGTTTCTCAGACAGTGCAACAACACACTCCATAATTATGGATAAGAAGTATTTTTCATATCTAATAATGAATGAAGCTCATGTTAGTACCATATCTGGTAATGCAAAATTAATTGAAGGTTCCGGAAGATCAAGTATAATTTTGCCTGGAGGAACAAAATTTTGCATTGATAATGCTTTATTTTGCTCAAAGTCTCAAAGAAACTTATTGAGATTTAAAGATATTCATAAAAATGGATATCATATTGAGACTAAAAGTGAAGATAATAATGAATACTTGTATATTACCAGTATTAGTTTTGGAAAGAAAGTTGTGTTGGAAAAACTACATTCTTATTCCTTTGGATTATACTACACATATATAACTACAATTGAAATATATGCAACGGTAAACCAGAGGTTTACTGATCATAATGATTTTATCATTTGGCATGATCGGTTGGGTCATTCCGGTTCTATAATGATGAAAAGAATATTAGAGAATTCATGTGGTCACTCTTTGAAGAGCCAGAAGATTCTTCAATCCGATGAATTCTCATGTACAGCTTGTTCTCAAGGCAAGTTAATCATAAGACCGTCACCGATAAAAATTAAAATGGAATCTCCTGTATTTTTAGAACACATACATAGGGATATTTGTGGGCCTATTCACCCACATTGTGAACCATTTCGATATTTTATGATTTTAATTGATGCATCAACGAGATGGTCACATGTATGCCTATTATCAACTCGCAACTTGGCAATTGCAAAATTACTTGCGAGGTTAATTCGGTTACGAGCACATTTTCCAGATTATACTATCAAGAAAATTCGTCTTGATAATGCTGGTGAATTTACATCACAATCTTTAATGATTATTGTATGTCTGTTGGAACAATTGTTGAACATCATGTCGCTTATGTTCAGACACAAAACGGTCTTGCAGAATCGTTTATAAGCGTCTTAAATTGATTGCAAGATCATTGCTCATGAGAGCTAAACTCCCAATATCTGCGTGGGGACATGCTATTTTGCATGTAGCTGCATTAATTTAAGGCCAACGAATTATCATGAATATTCTCCCCAACAATTGGTTTTTGGTCAGGAACCAAACATTTCCCATCTTAGAATTTTTTGATGTGCAATTTATGTTCCAATTGCTCAACCACAACGCACAAAGATGGGACCTCAAAGGAGATTGTGCATATATGTTGAGTATGAATCACCTTCTATAATAAAATATCTTGAGTCAAAAACCGAAGATTTATTTACGGCACGTTTTGCTGATTGTCATTTTGATTAATCATTTGTCCCAACGTTAGGGGGAGAAAATAAATAGTCGGTTGATAAAATTATGTGGAATGATTTGTCATTATCTCATTTCGATCCTCGAACAAGACAATGTGAACTGGAAGTTCAAAAGATAATTCATTTGCAACAGTTAGTTAATCAATTGCCAGATGATTTTTCTGACCTAAAGCGTGTGACCAAGTCACATGTACCGGCTGTTAATACTCTGATTCAAATTAATGACCCTGAAGAACCTTCTAGCATTATTAATAAATTAAAGGCGCCTATGAAATGTGGTAGACCAGCCGGTTCAAAGGATAAAAATTCTCGAAAATGAAAAGAAGCTAATAATGAAGATAATAAAATCGAGGCAATTGAAAATCCATAAGAATTCTCAAAATAAAAAACTCTTGAAGAGTTTCCAGACATGACATATAATAAACTTCCAGAAAAAGTTCAGGTACTTGAAAATTTTAATAATAATGAGATCTCAATAAATTATGTCATGACTGAAAAAGATGGAACAGATATACACCTAATGTTGATGATAAATTTGCATATACTACAACAATTACAATTATGAATGAGAATGAGGATCATGAACCAAAGTCCGTGGATGAATGCAGACTTAGAAATGATTGGCAAAGATGGAAAGATGCAATTCAAAGAGATTGGATTCGATGGCAAAACGTAAAGTTTTTGGACCAGTAATACGCACACCTGAAGATGTGCAACCAGTTGGTTATAAACGGGTCTTTGTGCGAAAAAAAAAATGAGAAAAATGAAATTGTGCGTTATAAGGCACGATTTGTTGCACAAGGTTTTTCCCAAAGACCTGGTATTGATTATGAGGAAACAATTTCTCATGTGTGGATGCAACAACTTTTCGTTATTTGCTTAATCTGGCAGCAAATGAACAACTTGAAATGTATCTTATGGATGTTATTACTGCCTATTTCTATGGCTCACTTGATAATGACATTTATATGAAAATCCCTGAAGGTTTAAAATTACCTAAAGGATATGAGCACGGTTCTAGAGAACTTTACTCTATCAAATTGTATAAATCGATTTATGGCTTGAAACAAGCTGGACGCATGTGGTATAATCGCTTTGGTGAATACTTGATGAAACAAGGCTATATGAATGATCATATTTGTCCATGCGTTTTTATTAAGAGTTTTGGAACTAAGTTTGCAATCATTGCACTATATGTTGATGATTTAAATATTATTAGGACTTCTGAAGAGCTAAAGAAAGCTATGAATTATTTGAAGCAAGAATTTAAAATGAAAGATCTTAGAAAGACAACATTTTGCCACGGCTTGCAAATTGAACACTTAGAAAATAGTATTTTGTTACATCGGTCTGCTTATACAGCTAAAATGCTTAAACGATTCTATATGGATAAAGCACATCCACCGAGCACACCTATGGTTGGAAGATCACTTGATGTGCACAAAGACCATTTTCGACCTCATGAAAATAATGAAGAACTACTTGGCCCAGAAGTACCATATCTTAGTGCTATTGGAGCATTAATGTATCTTGCTAGTCACACACGTCCTGATATATCATTTGCTGTGAATTTGCTAGCAAGATAGAGTTCTTCAACTACACGAAGACATTGGAATGGTGTTAAACATATATTTCGCTATCTTCAAGTAACAATGGATATGGGCCTTTATTATCTTAAGGCACCAAATATGATCTCATAGGTTATGCGGATGCTGGATATTTATCTGACCCTCATAATGCTCGGTCACAAATGGGTTATGGGTTATGGGTTATGTGTTCACATGTGGTGGTACATCTATTTCTTGGCGTTCTATGAAACAAACCATAACTGTCACTTCTTCTAATCATGCTGAATTATTGGCGATCCATGAAGCAAGTCGGGAATGTGTTTGGTTAAGATCTATAATCCATCATATTCGAGGAACATGTGGTTTGCATTTGGACAAAACATTTCTATAACTTTGTTCGAAGATAATGCTGCATGCATCGCTCACTTGAAGGAATGATACATCAAAGGCGATAGAACGAAACACATTTCACCAAAATTCTTTTTCACTCATGATCTTCAAAAGAATGGTGAGATCAATGTTCAACAAATTCGTTCAAATGACAATCTGGCAGATTTATTCACAAAGTCTCTACCGACTTCAACATTTGAAAAGTTGGTTCACAAGATTGGGATGCGACGATTAAAAGACGTCAAATGATGAGCTCAAGAAGTGAAAATATTTCACACTGTACTCTTTTTTCCTTATTCATGTTTTTTTCCCAATGGGCTTTTTCTGGTAAGGTTTTTAACGAGACGGTGTATGGACATCCAAGAGGGAGTGTTATGAAATACGTGTTAACACAATTAATTCATGTGTTAATTATGCATGTGTTAATTAATGCATGAGTTATGAAACGTAATTTATATCCTCATATTTGTTATAAAATGTATATTGGATGTCCATCCACCTTCCACCTTCCACCCACATGTAACTCATTATCTTAAGCCTGTAAATAGAGGTTTAAAGTGAAATAAAAATAGATATATGAAAAGCTCTATGTATTTCTCTCTCTAAATTGTTCTCTATATAATACAATAATATTATTTTACAACAGCTTTTTAATTTAGTTTTAATCATGGTTACTTGTCATAAGAAGCCCAACACATGTAAACTAAATAAGATCTCATAGAAGAAGCCCAACATATGTCAACTAAGTAAGACATCAATCTATGCACACAATTTCTATAAATACACAGTTTCATCATATTTAGGTAGCGGTTTTTGTGTTCTAAGATGCTGAAAAGTGGTTTAGAAAATAGAGAAAAAACGAGTGTGAGTTGTGCCAAAAAAATCCAAAACTTTTCAGAAAATTCCCTTAACTTTTTTCGATTTTTTTGGAACTTTTACACAAGCTTATACTTGTACCCAGAAGACGTCATGTATAGGAGGTGTAACAAAATCAGAAACCAAATCCACTCAGGAAATTCGAAACCACGAAAAACAGTGGCTGGAAGCTACACATTAAATAACTTTACATGTTGAAATTTCAAGCCTCTGTTTCTTACATTTGCAAGCTGTTTTTCGTATTTAGTATAAAATTAAAGTTGTTCAAAATGTGTCATAGTTTACATGCATGCCAGTTGATTGCCCAAAATGTCACGGTAAGTGCTGATTTTTGGTAATTGAATAATCTTAGTTACTCATTTTAGAAAATCAAAATCTGGGCAAAAATCTTTTATGGATTTCAAAATGGTTTCTAAACAAAAGTTGTAGAACTCAACGAACACATTACAAAAATATTAGGCCATGCGTGATGACTGAAGCTCGGCCACATGCCGATATGACGGTGTGTGAGTTATACACGATGTCCGATTATGAATATTCCTATTTTCGAAGGTTTCTTTGACTTATTTTAGGCATTTTTTTAAAGTTTCATGATTTTTCGACTTATGTTTGAATTATCATGAATTTTTAAAGTCTCGCACAAATTTTTACATGGTAAAAATTGATCAGAAATGAATTTTAAATACTTAAATACCTAATACTGGCCCTAACCAATGTAATATTACTTGAATTATAATTATAGTAAATATCGGATTGGACCTAACAACTGAAGCAATATCCTAAGCCATCAAGGTGAGGTGTACTGTTGATTCTTGTTATATAGCTCTATTGGCATTTGGTCTGAAACTTTCAGTAAATTGTTATACCTTTAATATGTGTTTTCATATCTTTAATATATGTTTTCATATTGTGCAACATATCATTTTATTGGTCATATTGTCTACATGTATACATACCACATTTATTGCTAATTTTCTACTTGGAATGATTACATGATTGATTGGAGTCTTGGACAACATACTTATGTATGGATGTTGAGTCCACTAGGCAACGGCTTCTGCAGTAAGTGAGTTTAATGAACAATGGTCCGGGCATATGGTTATATATGAACAACGTGAACCAAATTTTACTGTCAGAAAAATGGTTCGCATTGGCTCATAAATAGTGGATGATAAATATTCGATTGAATATTTGAGGAAAATGCTACATAGAACTGTTTGATGTGAGCAACCTCTTTAGCCCATAATATTCACTCTAAAATCCTAACAGTCATTGATTTAGTATTGACCATTTACTTGATTGCAGTGTTTTATCTTTATTACATAATATATCATATTGACAAGTTGCAATATTTGATAATTATAGATGTAAATGTCATTTTTATTCCATCACTAAGTCCTCAAACACTTAACATCTATTTTCCTTGTTATTTGTTGTAAGTTTCAAATACATGGGCACATGAGCCAGAATCAGAAGAAAATTAGGAAATACGAAAATGTTGACTTACTAAGACTATTATAATATTTTTATCTTTTATTAAGTATGGAACAACCATAACG
The DNA here is from genome assembly GCA_907163345.1 of Haberlea rhodopensis. Lineage (NCBI taxonomy): Eukaryota > Viridiplantae > Streptophyta > Magnoliopsida > Lamiales > Gesneriaceae > Haberlea > Haberlea rhodopensis. The sequence continues at coordinate 87,278 of CAJQUN010000917.1, forward strand.
CGTAGTTGTGGTTGTAAATTTGTTACTAAGTAATTTTTATAAATGTTTCCGCTATGTATAATATCTGATTAACGTATTAGTTGTATTATGTACCACTTAAAATATTTTTGAAAATGTTTAAAATCCTCGTATAAAATATTCATAGGAAATGTGGTAACAGATGTAAGGTCCCATTTAAATTATTGTTTCTTAATTACTATATAAAAAAAATGAGAAAATCATGTATGGTAATTATAAATTATTTGAATTTAATCATATTAATTAATGGGGAAACTCAAAATAAATCTCCATAGTCAAATTTAATTATGGAATCAGTCCCTATATGAGAAAAACTTAATTCAAACTCCCTACAGCAACTTAAAATTTTGTTCTAACTCCCTATCTTATTAAAATGACTATGATACCCCTATATTAAAAGTTGAATTTCTAATTTTGAGAAATCATTACAGTCGGTACGAAACCTATACAATTTTGGTACACGTTACACATAAAATCGGTATGAAATCTATACAATTTTGGTACAAGTTACACATGAAATTGGTATGAAACCTATACTATTTTCGGTACTTATTAGACGTGAAGTTGATACATATACAATTTTGATACTAGTTACAAATGAAGTTGGTATGAACTAATACAATTTTGGTGCTAGTTACAAATGAAATTGGTATAAAACCTATATCTGTACTTATTACACGTGAAATTGGTATGAAATATATACAATTTTGGTACTAATATACATAAAATTGGTATGAAACATATACAATTTTGGTACTAATTATGAATAAAATTGGTACGAAACTTATAATATTTTCGGTACTTATTACATATGAAATCTTTATAATTTTGGTACTAGTTACACATGAAATTGGTATGAAACCTATACACTTTTGGTACAAGTTACACATGAAATTTGTATGAAACCTATACTTTTTTCGGTATTTATTACACATGAAGTTGGTATGAAACATATACAATTTTGGTACTAGTTACACGTGAATTTGGTATGAAATACATACTATATTCGAAACTTATTACACGTAAAGTTGGTATGAAACCTATACAATTTCGGTACCAACTATGCATAAAATTGGTATGAAACCCATATAATTTTGGTACTGATTACGAATAAAATTGGTATGAAACATATTCTATTTTTGGTACTTATTACAAATGAAATTGGTATGAAATCTTTACAATTTTGGTACTATTTACACATTAAATTGATATGAAACATATACAATTTTGGTACAGTTATACATGAAATTGGTATGAAACCTATACTTTTTCGGTATTTATTATACATGAAGTTGGTATGAAACATATACAATTTTTGTTCTTATTACACTTGAAGTTGGTATGAAACATATACAATTTCGATACTAGTTACACGTAAAGTTGGTATGAAACCTATACAATTTTTTGGTACTAAGTATACATAAACTTGGTATGAAATCTATATAATTTTGGTACTAATTACACGTGAAGTTGATATGAAACATATACTACATTCGAAACTTATTACACGTAAAGTTGGTATAAAACTTATACAATTTCGGTACTAAGTATACATAAAATTGGTATGAAACTTATATAATTTTGGTACTAATTATGAATGAAATTGGTACGAAACCTATACTATTTTCGGTACTTAATACATATTAAATTAATAAGAAATTTTTACAATTCTGGTACTAATTACACATGAAATTGGCATGAAACCTATACAATTTTGATATAAGTTACACATGAAACTGGTATGAAACATATATTAGTTTCGGTACTTATTACACCTGAACTTAGTATAAAACATATACAATTTTGGTACTAATTACAGATGAAGTTGGTATGAAACATATACAATTTTCGTACTAGTTACACATAAAGTTGGTATGAAACCTATACTATATTCGGTACTTGTTACATGTGAAGTTGGTGTGAAACCTATACAATTTTTGTACTAAGTGTACATAAAATTGGTATGAATTATGAAACATATATAATATCCATACTATTAAACCTACACAATTGAAATTTGTACTAAACTTATATAATTTGGTTCTAGTTACACATGATACGAATTAATATAAATTATATGCTCGCATGTGAGCATAGAGATATGTTATATATGAGTTGTATAAATGTCGTTGTCATTACATCTTTCAATTGGGCATTGCATGCAATGGGTTTAATAGTAAAGGTGCTTGATGAATCGAATTAAGTGGGGAATTAATTAAATAATTAAAATAAACTAACAAGATGATGCAGATTTAAGTGGAGAAAATCAATGAGAACGGATTCTAGATATTCGACTTCACCCAACTATCAGATGTTGTGTTCTTCAGTTTATTAGCCAAAGAATCCTATGTTATTTACCTCTTCCGAGTGTTAAGCAGAAATAATCATTCAACAATCATCTTGATGTGTTCACCTACGATAAACTATTAAATAATTTAAATACCACAATGATTCGTTGGAGTTATACGTCTGTCGACTATATAACTTTCCCACGATGTAAATTCTTACGGTCCTATTCAAAACCCCTCTCCCGAGTGATAGATTCTAAATAAATATAATGATTCAACTATCATATAGTTAATTGAAACGCATTCAAATCAGGAATCACAAATAATGCACGATTCGACGTAATCCATTATAATGCACTAATCATATTCTCGAATCATTATGCACGTTTACTCTTAAACCCATTGCATGCAATGCCCAATTGAAAAGAGTAATGTCAATGACATTTATACAACTCATATACACATATCTCATGTGTAACTAGTATAGGTTTCAGACCAACTTTACATGTAATAAGTACTGAAAATAGTATAGATTTCATACAAATTTAATGTGTAACTAGTACCAGAACAAACAAATATTGTTTGTAAAGTTTGAAATTGATGTTATTTGAAATTGATATTTTTGTTTGTTCGATATAGAAGATTAACATTAATATAGAATATTCTATAGAAATGTTATTGTCGTTTGAAATTGATATTGTTTGTCTATTCAATATATAAGTTTAACATCAATATTGATGTGAAATTAGTATCGAAATTGTATACGTTTAATATCAATTTCGTGTACAACTAGTACCAAAATTGTATAAGTTTAATACCAATTTCACGAGTAACTAGTACCAAAATTGTATAGATTTAATACCAATTTCATGTGTAACTATACCAAGATGATATATGTTTAATACCAATTTTATATGTAACTAGTATCAAAATTATATAGTTTTAATACCAGTTTCATATGTAACTGGTATCAAAATTGTATATGTTTAATATCAATTTCAAGTATAACTAGTACCAAATTTATATACCTTTAATACAACTTTGAGTGTGTGTAACTAATACCAAATTTTATTTGATTAATACCAATTTCATGTGATATATGTTTCATATCAATTTCATGTGTAAGTAGTACCAAAATTGTAAAGATTTCATACAATTTCATTTGTAACAAGTACAGAAAATATTATAGGTTTCATACCAATTTCATTAGTAATTAGTACCAAAATAATATAGGTTGCATACCAATTTTATGCATAGTTGGTACCGAAATTGTATAGGTTTCATACCAACTTCACTGTAATAAGTACCGAATATAGTATAGGTTTCATACCAATGTCATGTGTAACTAGTACCAAAATTGTATAAGTTTCATACCAACTTCATGTATAACTAGTAACAAAATTGTATATATTTCATACTAACTTCACGTGTAATAAGTACAAAAAATAGTATAGGTTTCATACCAACTTCACGTGTAACTAGTACCAAAATTGTATAGGTTTCATACCAATTTTATTTCTAACAAGTACCAAAATTGTTAGAATTGCATACTAATTTAATATGTATTAAGTACCGAATAGAATAGGTTTCGTACCAATTTCATTCAGTACCAAAATTATATATGTTCCATACCAATTTTATGTAAACTTAGTACCGAAATTGTATAGGTTTCATACAACCTTTACGTGTAATAAGTTTCGAATATAGTATAGGTTTCATACTGTGAGGGGCCAATCCTAATTATATGATTAATGATCACACAAATAATAATTATAGGGTAAACAACGGAAGATTTGTTTAACATTTATTAACATGTGTCCCTAAAAATTTCGGCATGACCTCATTGTACGAGAAACATACCACCAATACCAAACTCCATATACTGAAACTATATATATACTATTAGTTCATATCCATCAACAGAAACCAACATACACTTATCAAACTAGTAAACACATATCCACACTTGACTAAAATAAACTAAATATATATAAACTCTTCACACTCCAGAAACACACCTCTGGTACATATACAACAGAGATAAGTAGAAAAATAAACCTCTCAAGATGGCTCCCACCGGATGTACCCTATCTGGGATCCTGACTACCTGTATAACCTGTCATTGTCCACACACAAAGACAACAACAACACCCATTGGGGGTGAGCCAAAGCCCATTATGGAACGATCAAAATAAATACAACATGTATCTAAAACATGTTATATATGAGTAACACAATGCATGTCGTGTCAGTTTCAGGTCAATCACCCATCCACTGGGTATATCAGAATCAATCAAATCACTATCAAATCGTAGTAGCTCGAGCCTGTCAAGCATAAGGGTTACTCAGTAATACGTCGTCAAAGCGTCATCACATCCCAAGTCTCGACATAGTCAGGGACATACACGGGATGACATCAGCAAGGTGCCACCAATCCCTCGTCTCAACAAATCATGGTAATCAGAGGAGACCACGATTCCCTATACCTCTCAGGCCATTTAATGCCGATCATAGTATCGCGGTACCAATCTCCAATGATTATCCCAGAATCCAAAAATAAACAGAGTATTTAAGGATCATAGCTCAACGTGCATGTTATGCATCGATGTATGTCTAAAAATGATGTGTGTTAACAAAACATTTATTTTTATATACCGATGTACCAATCTAAATGTCGTGATGAATGCCACATAATTTACATAAAATCACGTAGCCATATAATCTCACACAATTCACATAATTCACAAATCATACATCAAATAATACAGAATATCTGTTGTATGTTACCAGATGGCAACATACCTTTATTTCTCGATATACAAGGGTCAACTTGAGCTTGTAGAGTCGAAGTTGTCACTGTATATCAATATAAATTCACAATTCGGGAAATTAGTTACCAAAACCTGGTTATCAAATTAGTCGCAGCTTAACCAACTTTGGGTAATTAAATTGATGCGATTACATCATAATTTAATTTGCTAAATTATTTTTGCCAATTCAAATTATTTTTCAACAATTATAGTCCAAACTAACTTGTAATTATCGAAGCAAAGTCGAAAAAATCGAGCATTGAGTTTTACCCAATTTTCGCATAGTGTCACGCAGGCTTTTCCTCCAATTCCGGCGACCTCCGGCGGAGGTAGTGGCGGTGACCAGTGTAGAAACCTTCGTCCAGGTGAGGAGAATGGATTCGGGGTATGGCTTTGTCCAATTTGTTGTATAATCGACGAAATTGAACCACAGTTCCTCAAACCCTAGTCTATGTGATTTTGTTCATTCAAGGTCAAAATCGAAGCACTTTTCAAACACCAAATTCAATTATCTGGTATAGAAATGTGCTCCTGAGAGTTGTGAATGGTAGGTCAGGCTCGTCGAGAGGTGGTCGGAAGACGACGAACGGAGCGGATAAGTACACTGTGGTCGGTGAATCGCGAGGTTGTGCATGTTTTCGCACATTTTAGTAGGTGTCCGTGATCTGTGTGTGTTTTTAAATGTTTTGCTATGTGTTTTATGTCCTACACCGATATATATTAATTCCCGACCAATTATGAACATCGGGGTATCACCGGTGTACTGGTGCATGTATATTACATATACAGTCCACACCTGACTTCGTGTCCTTATTTCAATCACAAAAAAAAACACAAATTTTATACTTATTAAATATATTTTAACAAAATTTCGGTGTTAATCCGAATATTCCAAAAATATATTTGCCATTCACCATATTCTGACCCGACTATCAATTGACATGTACAAGTTCAATTTCCACTCTCATTAATTATATTATATCTCATTAATTAATTTCTAACTAATTAACAAATTAATGTACAAATTGTACTTAATTCTCATTATCAAATATCGGGACATCACATTTATAAAATATTAAGTATGATATCGAGCTGTTATCAAATATAATATTCATCATGTTTATTCTCAACAATATGATTAACATAAGATGAATCACATAATTGTTGAGAAGTTAAACATTATTTTTGATAATACGGTACGAGGGCCTTACACATACAAACTTCATGTGTAACTAGTACCAAAATTGTATATGTTTCATACCAACTTCAAGTGTAATAAGTACCAAAATTGTATATGTTTCATACAAACTTCATGTGTAATAAGTACCGAAAAGGTATATGTTTCATACCAATTTCATGTGTAACTGTACCAAAATTGTATATTTTCATATCAATTTCATGTGTAAATAGTACCAAATTGTAAAGATTTCATACCAATTTCATTTGTAATAAGTACCGAAAATAGAATATGTTTCGTACCAATTTTATTCGTAATTAGTACCAAAATTATATAAACCAATTTTATGCATAGTTTGTACCGAAATTGTATAAGTTTCATACAAACTTTACGTGTAATAAGTTTCGAATATAGTATAGGTTTCATACCAACTTCACGTGTAATTAGTACCAAATTGTATATGTTTCATACCAACTTCAAGTGTAATAAGTACCAAAATTGTATATGTTTCATACCAACTTCATGTGTAATAAGTACCGAAAAAAGTATAGGTTTCATACAAAGTTCATGTGTAACTAGTACCAAAATTGTAAAGATTTCATACCAATTTCATATGTAAAAAGTACCGAAAATAGTATAAGTTTCGTACCACTTTTATTCATAATTAGTACCAAATTGTATATGTTTCAACCAATTTATGTATATTTAGTCCAAAATTGTATATGTTTCATACCAACTTCACGTGTAATAAGTATCGAATATAGTATATGTTTTATACCAATTTCATATGTAGCTAGTACCAAAATTGTATTGGTTTCATACCAACTTCATGTGTAACTAGTACCAAAATTGTATATGTTTCATACCAATTTCACGTCTAATAAGTACCAAAAATAGTATATGCTTCATACAAATTTCATGTGTAACTTGTACCAAAATTGTATAGATTTCATACCGATTTTATGCGTAACGTATACCAAAATTGTATAGGTTTTCGTACCGACTGTAATCTCAAAATTAAAAGTTCAACTTTTAATAGAGAGGTATCATAGTCATTTTAATAAGATAGGGAGTTAGAACAAAATTTTAAGTTGCGGTAGGGAGTTTGAATTAAGTTTTTCTGACATGAATACTAATTTCATAATTAAATTTAACTATAAGGATATTTTTTTTAGTTTCCCCGTAATTAATCTCTTAATTTGACATGATAAAAAGATATTTTTAAAAACATATATACATTTTATTTGCGTATATATATTTATCACGGCAAGCATTCGAGAATCAAATCTCATCAGCGCAACCTGTCTATCTCCCAACCCCAATTCCCAATCCATCTCGATCTCTCCTGAGACTTCACCTTCAAAATTTGATCTCATCTCAACCACTGATCTGATTCACACGTGTGCTTACACATATAGTTGTTCTATTAATTTTTTATTTATATATATTATTTTTCAATCATTTTGTTTCTTTTGATCTGCAATTTAGTTTGTTATCGATCTATGGATGACGAAAACCAAGCAGCAACGTAACATTTAATCCGTTTAATTGATTCATTTGATAATTTTGATTCGGACGGCTGTGGGTGGAGACGAGTTCTCTGAGATTATGAAGAACTGAAATTAGGGGAAAATGCCAGGAATAGTGCAGAGGATTAATAATATTACTGATGATAGTATCGATAGTGATTATCAGAATTCATTGGTGGGGAATGGAATGGTTCAGTTTCATTCATGCCATGGATCGTCGGTTTCTAATGATGGATTCTGGTTGAAGCATCGCGATGACGTGAGCTACAGCCAGCTACAGAAGGTATATATGTTTGCTTTTATTTGTAGTTTTACTGACATTTTTAGAAATACTGAAGTAACATGGGTTTACGGGTGGTTTTTTGAATTGATTCGATTTGGATCTTTTTGTTTGAATGACTCTGTAGTTAAGTTCTCAAGATTGCAAGTTTAATGGAAGTGCATTGACAGTGGTGGTATGGATTCATATTATGTTTGAGAATTATATATGTAGAATGTCCTGTGTTTATTTAGGCCAATTTCTTTTCAAAACTTTTTAGATTGATTATGCATTATAGCTAAGCTTGTACTCAAAAAAACCTTTGTTATTAGGTGGGTCGACATTTGGATTGCATCCGGTTTTGTTATTAACCATATCTATGATTCCTGCAGATTAATGTAGAAGCTCCACAGGTTCTCCAAAAATACCCATGTTTGTAATTATGTTATTCTATTCTATCCTATGCTCTGTTATTGGTTGATTCATTCGCGTGCTTGATTATCACTTCGTACCCTCAGTTACGTTGTTTGGTGACTCTTTATAACTAAACTATCAAGTCTCTTGTGATTCTGGGATTATTTGCATATTCCTTTCTCCTTTCAACATTGTCATATATGAGTGCTCGGATTTCTTTAACTCAGATGGTTTAGTTTTTGTTGGATATGATGTGTTTTTATTTGAGGTCTATTGATGAATGAGAAATGACAATTCTCTCGTTGGCTTAATTACAAGTAACTCCAGATATTCATCGAAGATTTTTTTGATTGTGTTGCAGTTTTGGTGTGAGCTGACACTACAAGCTCGCCAGAAACTTATGAGGATAGACAAGCAGACACTATTTGAGCATGCCCGTAAGAAAATGTATTGCTCAAGATGCAACGGAATGCTGCTTGAAGGTTTTCTTCAGGTTGTCATGTATGGAAAGTCTCTACAGCAGGTTGCATCTGGTGGACAATGCTGTATAAAAGTCGCGAACAATCAAAATGATGATGACCTGTGTATGGTCAATGGCTGCCATGATGATTCTCAAGATCCATCCGTCCATCCATGGGGTGGATTGACCACAGCTAAGGATGGAACACTCACACTGTTGAACTGTTATCTTTGCTCTAAATCTTTCAAGGGACTCCAAAATGTAAATTTCATTTTCACGCTATTATTTTATGTACCTTTCCTCCTTCAGGAAATACCGTTAAACTGCTTTGATTTGCATCAGGTGTTCGACAGTGCTTGTGCAAGGGAAAGGGAACGTGAGTTGCTTTATCCTGATGCATGTGGGGGTAGTGGTCGAGGATGGATAAGCCAAGGAGTGGCAGGATATGGTAGAGTGCATGGAACAAGAGAAACATGTGCTCTTCACACTGCCAGGTTGTCTGTGGAGACATTGGCAGATTTCTGGACTGCACTTGGAGAAGAGACTCAACAGTCTCTTCTGAGGATGAAAGAAGATGATTTCGTTGAAAGACTTATGTATAGGTGTGCCATTCTGTAACAATTTGACAATTTTGCTATATCGAGGTGTCTGCCTGTTGCCTGTCCAGAGCTGCTACATAGCTATTCTCTTGCCTTGGGCACTGCTCTATTTTTTAATATGCAGTCCTCTTACCCTCATTGGGTTGCAATTTTTTTATTATTATAACTAGAAGTAATTATTTGAATTGAAATATGCTGATACAGGCATAGTGCATGTGTGCCTGCATGCGGGAAAATCCAATTCGTTAGCGAGTAACCTTATAGGAAAACATAACGTATTGCTAGCTTTTGTTTGACAGGGAAGTACTTATCTTGTTTACTGGTGCCTTGTTTACTTTTAAAACTTCAGTATAATATATGATAGAATTCATATATTCTGGTGTCCCTGGTCACAAAATAGAATTCATTTGGGTGATCACTTTTTATGCAAAAGAAATTCATAAAACTTCTTGTTTGCAGGTTTTACCGCAAAAGGTTTTGCAGAGATTGCAGGAGAAATGTTATACGGGAGTTTAAGGAGCTGAAGGAACTCAAGCGCATGCGAATGGAACCTCATTGCACGAGTTGGTTTTGTGCCGCAGACACAGCCTTCCAATATGAGGTGTAAATTTTTTACTGTGTTGATGTTCTATATTCCCTCTTTGTACATTCAGAGCTTGCATCATCAGACCTGCATCGTTATTTGTTTCATGTGTAATTTTCATTTCAAGTATGGTTTACGACTGTAATTTTTCTAGAATCATGATGCATATGCTATCACAATCATCAGGTATCTTTTGATACAGTTCAAGCTGATTGGCATCAAACATTTTTAGATGCTTTTGAGGCATTTCATCACTTTGAATGGGCTATTGGAACTGGAGAAGGGAAATCTGATATTATGGAGTTTGAAAATGTTGGCTTCAGTGGAAAGGTTCAAGTGACTGGTCTAGATTTAACTGGTTTGAATGCTTGCTACATAACACTGCGTGCTTGGAAAAAGGATGGACGCTGCAATGAATTATGCGTGAAAGCTCATGCTTTGCGTGGGAAACAATGCGTTCATCGCAGGCTTGTGGTTAGTGATGGATTTGTTACAATGAAAAGAGGGGAAAGCATCAGAAGGTTCTTTGAACATGCAGAGGAGGCTGAGGAAGAAGAGGTAGTCCAAATCTGATTTTTTTCTTTTAGAAATATATGCTCCAAATTTCTGTTCCATCTTTGGTTCCTTTCTTGTTGTATGTTTATTCTCATTATATTCTTATTTAAATTTTGTGATTTTCAGGATGATGATTCAGAGGACAAGGATGGAAATGAGCTTGATAGTGATTGTTCCCGTCCCCAGAAACATGCAAAGAGTCCTGAGCTAGCTCGAGAATTTCTCTTAGATGCTGCAACTGTCATTTTCAAGGAACAGGCATGTTTGTTTTCTCCTTCCCTTCCTACCTAGCAGTAGTTTTTATGTTCACCAGCAGTAGCGTACTTATTTTAAATTCTTCTGTCATTTAATTTTTTCTTCTTAGTTATGAAATGGAATCCTGGGATCCCATTGTTTTCACCATATATATATATTTTTAAATGCTTTATGTTTCTGGATAATTAATGTTTAATTTTGTATGACGATGTGTGCTTTGTACATATAATTCAATTTGAGACCCTGAAAAGTTTTCTGTAGATGTGCATCTCTCAAAATCTACATTAGAAATACTCGCTGGAAAAAAATTAAAAAGAAAGTCCCTTAGCGGCGAAAAGGAATCAGTAACACAATTTAAAAATTGAACAAGCATACTCAGGGAAGTATCACAATTTGTCCAATTAATGAAGTTTAGTTGTTTTAGAGTGCTTATGTGGCTCATTTGTTGTTTATCATCTAATTAACTTGTTCGTTGCTGAAAGTTTGTTAACTTGGCAGTGCATTTTCTGTAGGTTGAAAAAGCTTTTAGGGAAGGTACAGCCCGACAAAATGCACATGGCATTTTTGTGTGTCTTGCTTTGAAATTGCTAGAGGAACGCGTGCACGTGGCATGCAAGGAAATTATAACATTAGAGAAGCAGGTTTCGATCTATGATATTGTAAAAGTTCTGCCTAGTTGTTGGGCTATCAGAATCCAACAACTTAATTTGGATGCATAGTTGATCCCTTTGAATTTTTGATTCTACAGATGAAACTTCTTGAAGAAGAAGAAATGGAAAAGCGAGAAGAAGAAGAACGCAAAGAACGCAGGAAAATTAAAGAGAAGGAAAAGAAACTCCGAAGAAAAGAAAGATTAAGAAACAAGGAAAATTGGGACAATAAATGTGGTACTGAATCAAGTATAGATTCACAGACTCCTGATATTTCAGAGGAATCAACACTGTGTGTTGACGAGGAAACCAATGTCGTTTGTAGCAGTGACTTAGTATGTGAAACACCAGTCAGTCCTTTGTCTCCTAATATTCGAGATGACCTGCTTTTTACGGACTACATTAATTCAAATATGGTCAATCACTCTGAAGATGGTGTGACTGGGGAGGAGTTTGGAAAGAGGAGAGACTGGAACTCGTGTCTCCTAACTGATCGTGTTAAATACACTCGCAGGAAGCTGAGGTTTCGTAAAGATTCCCAGCAACAGTTAAGTTTTAAATGGTCTGATAGGAAAAAAGGTACCCCAGTGTCAGAAAATGGGGCGATCATGAGCAATTATGCAAGAAGCATTAATGGTTTCAATAGGCCAGAGTCGCACAATATGAAAGTAATCCAAGAGCCTAAATATGGAACTAAGTCGGTGTCTCCATCAGATTTATCGAAAGCATATCATCGCCGCAACAAGTATCCTCAACTGGAGTCAGTACCTGAGATTAATGGGCGACATAAAAGCAAGTTCATTGCTCGCCACCTGCACCCTCCTCCTAATACTAAGAAAGTTTGGGAACCATTGGATTCACGAAAGAAATGCATTCAAAGCAACTCAGACTCTGAGGTTACCTCGAGATCCACACCCAAAGTTGAAGCTCCTGAATCAGATCAACTCCCCAAATCATCTGGTGCCAGTGGTTCTGATGAAGTGATGTTTATTCCAGTTCAAAACAATCATGTGGGCAATGATGTAAGAGAGTCAACAGGAACCAGAGCTGAGAATTGTAGAGAGACAGAGAATGTGTTCCATGCTATGGGAAAGTCTCTGCAATATTCAAAGGAGGCAATAACAGAGGATCCCAAGCTATGCTCTATGACAGGATCTCCATGTGGAACACCAGAGTCATCATTTATCAGTTCTTACAACTCTGATAACTACTCATGCCTCAGTGAGGGGGACAGTAACACGTCCTCTGCAAACTCCCAAAATCCAGAAACAATATATATATCAGATTCAAAGGAGGCATCACAAAACTCAGATGGAAGAGAAACTTCATGTTACTTCGAAAATGAGTTCGCTGCTTGCCACAATGTTGCGATAGACCACAGCACAGAGCGAGGGCGGGACACTAAGATCCAGGGACCTGATTCGACAAGGACCATTTCTTTGGGAAATTTTCCTTCTGAAGCGCCCACATATAATGACTATAGGAGACTAAATGTCAGTTTGGGAGCTGCTCATTCTCCAAGCGTGCTTCCACATTATGCATTCTTTCATGCCTCACCGGTCAGTTGTTACCATCCGAGTTCACTAAATTGGCCAGCTGGTCCTACAAATGGATTGATGTCCTTACCTCACAGCAACCACTATTTATTTCCCAACACTTTGGGATATGGTTTGAATGGCAATGCAGGATTAACGCATTTTGGAACCTTACAGCATCTGGCCCCCCCATTGCCGAACCCTGCTCATGTACCATTTTTCGAGCCAGTTGCACAGGTTAAGGGTGTTAGCCCAAAGGCACATGCTAACGTTTCCACTCTAAGTGGACAGAAAGATCTGCAACAGAACATAGAGAATATGGCTGCAACTGACCCGAATTCTGCAGAACCACCAATGGTAGTGGATGTCATTCAGAATGGGAAGTCTAACAAAGTGGACATGGGGGATAATCAGGGTTTCTCTCTTTTCCATTTTGGCGGCCCTGTAGCTCTCTCGACCGGATTTAATGCTGATACTGCTTCATTAACAGAAGGAATTACATGGGATTCTTCTGCAAAGCGTCCTGATGGTGATCATTTATGCAATAAGAAAGATGCAATCGAAGAATACAACCTGTTTGCTGCCAGCAATGGCATAAAATTTTCGTTCTCCTGAGGTCCTGATACTTATAATTTTACTATGGAGTGGATGATTGAAGTGGTTTCTGGCTGGTATTTTTCTGATTTCATCATCGAATGGTGGAAGCTTTGAGCAATTTCCAGATAAAGTGGTTACTTCAGGCCTGAGTGCTGAGTTATAGAAGATTTGGAGTACCGTACTTTGATTTGGTGCACGATAATCATCTTCTTGAGAGTGTTTCTTTTTGCATTTTTCCTTCTGTGGGAAGAGAAGGCTTTGAGAAAGTTTTAGAAACTTCCATTTATGTTTGGTGGTGATTTTACTTCGATTTAATTTGTTTGGCCCTCGGTGCAAATTTTTTGTCGGAACATAATATTTGATCATTACTTCTATAATCTTATCGATTTTTGGCTTGTTATTGCAGACTGTTACTTTATGCTTGACTTGACGTGGTTTGTAGTTAAAGCATTTGACATGATTGTTAGTAACAATAAGAGTTATTGGCGAATTACCCCGGTGGTTTTAAAAATTGACAAATTATATACTCAATATGAAAATATGCATTTTATCACATTGTGGTTTTAAAAATAGACAGATTACCCTCTAGTGGTTTGAAAATATACATTTTACCTCCCTATGGTTTTGAATATAGACAATTTACCCAAATGTAGTTTGTGAATAGGTGCAAAATACCCCCTCCATGTATACAATTTTTTGCAAACCGCAAGGGGTAAAGTGTCTATATTCAAAATAAAAGAGGGGAAAATGCATATTTTCAAACCACATGTGGGTAATCTGCCTATTTTCCAAATCACATGGGGTAATCTTCCTATTTTCAAAACCAGATAATGTAAGCCACCACTAGCTCGTAAATATTAATACAAATCCACGGAACAAACTTTTTCTAGATCTAATGCGATAACAATGGCGCATATGCTTACATGTTTCCCATTGCGTCGAGTCTCGGTACAGCAGGGTAGAACCCAGCAGGTTCATCCACAAATTTAACCACTTAAAATGAATGCTCGGCTGCAACACTTTTCAACGTCCTCTCCCTCGAGGATGTCTCATCACAACTCGCGCACCTTCAAATGATCCAAAACATAAACAATAAAGTAAGAACTCAGCCATCGCAAGATCTCAAAAGCAAACAAGACAAACAAGCCATGGTTTTCAAAACGACATACTAGGCCTAGGAGTAACACATAGAACAATATTGTGTATCGAGAATTGAACCCCCAGAATAACAATTCAAAGGAGAAAGTTAAAACATGGCATTGTTTTAGTCTTCCATCCATTGCTATAGTTTTGAGATTTGAACAATTCGATCAACCAGCATGTTTGAAGCATTCAACCAGAAGCATTATGATAAATTCCATATTACCTGGCAAGCAACACTTTGCAAGAGCTCCAAGAACTTCATCGAGTTCAAAGGGTAGACCAGGGAGGAAGTACAGGAATACAACATCAAAAGGTGTCCACTTCTCGGGTATAATTATCAGTTTGCCTTGCCAGCATTTGATCTTGTCATATTTTCTTTGATGCAAGCCAAAGTTAGAAGAGAGTCATGAACGATAAGTAACCTCTCGAAGGGTGATGTATCAACAACTTTATCCACAATCTCTTCAGAACCAATGGAGACCAGAACCCTCTGAGGTTTTCAGAATCTCTCCAGCAAAAATGATCCGGTCCAACTTCAGCCTATGCTCTTCATCAGAATTTGGGTAGTCTGTGTCTAGAAATGACCGGTCCTTCTCTACAAAATCTTCAAATTTGACAACAGAAACCGTTCCCTCGTTCGGAGATATTGTCGTACTAATGGACGATATATGTGAACGTGCAGAGTTAAGAGAAATGAGAGGAAATCAAATTTCAATGGATGGCTGGTGACGAAAATGAGAGTAACGATAATGATACAAATTACAGAAAGGCGGTAACTGGCGATGACATGTTAGTACATGGGAGGATGGCCTAAGTGGAAGGAATGAGGAGATTGAAAACATAGATCACATAAAATTAAATCTTTTAAAACAAAGTTATGCTATATAAACATCTCTCTCTGAACTTACACTGGAGGAACAAGAACCAGAGCAAGTAGAGTTACTTATGCCTATTATTACATCCAGGATATACTAAAATTCCACCGTTCTGCTATGAACACTGTCATTCAATATCAAAGATAAAACTACCAGAAATGCATAACGGCTACCAGTTAAGAAAGAATGGCAGCTATCAGAAATTCATAACGGCTAATAGTCACGAAAGAATTGCAGCCAATTTAAGTAAAGTCGCTGCAGTTCGAACCCCAGCATGAAAATTTAACCAAATGTTCTACGTAACATTTTCCGTAAAACATCAAATTTTGGTAATTAAAGAGGTAGTTTTCGAATACCGACAAAATCTGAGAGAACTAACACGGTAATTCAAGATGAAACATCAATCAGCTGCAGAACATGCAATTCGAAAAATCCCAAACACAACAAGCAGCTTACCAGTTGATACTGAGAGGCTTTCTGCGGCGGATGCGGTGACTTCAGCAAACGGCGACACCGCGACAGCAAGGTATGATTATCCTCGAAGTTTTGCAGTAGCGAGGTACGCAAATTTCACTCTAAGAGGACGACCTGAGTTGATTGATTCAATTTTTGTAGTTTTTGGGCCTCACGTGGCCCAGTTAACTGAAGGCATATTGTTGAGATAATAGAAACGAACCAACGGGCCTTTCAGCCCAACACCTATCAATGGTATGTTTGCATTTGATTATTCAAAGCACTTCTATGTTGTTTTTACAAAGTTGAAAAAAATTAATTTTAAGCAAAATCATTTAAAATAAAAAAAAATTAATAAACTTCAATTAATTACAAAATTATCATCAAACAACTTAAAGCCGGTCTTTTCTCTTATAAAAAAAAGGAAATGAAGGTTCTTCTACCCAAAACTATGTGATGTGCTTCTCTTTTAGTCTTTTCTCTTATAGAGGGTTTGAGTTACAGGTAATTATTCAATATTCTTCAAATGTTCTATCAACAATCAATCCTATTAGTGGAAATTGGGACACATTCAACGTCAGTGTCCTCGTAAAAACATTTATTTACTTGCCAATATAATGTCAACATTAAACATGAACTACTGTGAAAAATATGTAAAACCCCATTTCAAATACTTTTATAACCAGAGATTATTGCTGGATGAACGTATGCCTTAATCGAGTTTTGTCATACTTATCGGCCCCAACACAGTCTCATGGCCTGATTTGAATCTGCTAGGTGATAAATCCATCAAATCGTGGAGAATGGTTAATTTGATACTGCCCTAAAAAACCTAAAGATTGTCTTTAGAGGTAACATCATTATTGATGCCGGAACATTACACATCAATAAGATAGCAGAACATTACACATCAATAAGATATTAATGATTGATATATCCGAGGAGGTTGTCCATTCGATTCTGTCAATCAATTTTTTATGTCAGTTTTGTGATTCTTCTTCCCAAATTTATCACTATCTTTTCTAATTTTAAAACTTAATTTCAACCCCTCTTTCAATGTCTACATCTGTAACCAATAACAATATCTCCAACATACTCTAGGGTTAAGTTCATTTGTTTGATAGAATTCCCTACTAACTTAATTTAATCATGTGGGAAATAATTTTGTAGATTAATTATTTTTGTATTTTTTTAAAATTATATATTTTATTCAATGTGTTCCTCCTTTTTTAATCAAAAGTCAGTTCTAAAAATGAAGTTTTGCAAAGATACTTTGGTTAAAATTTTACTTAGATTTTAAGGAATTGAGCTAACTCTTAAACATTTTTTACATAAGAAAGACAATCCCATTATGACACCTGCAGAATACAGTTAATAATGAAATCATTTGGGCGAGGGCGAGGGGAGGAGCTTCAGTGTGGTAATTGTCTGCAGGTTGGGCAGAACCACTTTCCTTTAAATCTGGTCTCTGGAGTGAGGCCGACACAGGCATAATGAAACCATTCACCCCCTTGGCACTGTCAACAAAATCCAAAAGTGAAAAATGTACTCACATGCAACCATCTCAATTTTAGCAAGCAATGATCTCAACTTTAGCAAGGAATGACAAATTTACACCCGAACCCTTTCTTCGATATATTTAAATTAAACCTAGCATACATTACACCAAAATAATATACTTCAGTAAATGTCGCAGTGGTTGCTGGACACTGCCAACCTCGGCTACAGGCATTCAGAAATTCTTTATCCCGTCTCAAAAATAAATGGTGCAAACAGAAAGAAAGGAGAAAAGGGCTAATTTTTCTGCAAGGTCATGAAAGAAGATGAGAAAAAGAATGGAGAACAAACTTACATTTTCATTGTCACAAGCGATCATATCACCAAAAGAAACCTGCATTATGGTAATACCTTTAGTACAAAAAAAGTAACTCAATAGCATTTCATACAAAATTATCTTAATTCTGACGAGGGGATTCAATAAGAAATCGATGAAGCAGAATCAGGACCTGATGGCAGACACAGTAAGTAGGTTCATTTGGATCAATGGGATCAAGCTCAACAGGAGAAGCAAATTCTTTCTTAAGGCTGCCAGGAGGCGGCATGAGCTCCAAATCTCTGTTGCGCTCCCTGTCCCAATCCTTATCCCTGTAATCAAGCCTTTTTGATTGAGGAGTTCCATATAGCGGTCTACGTTTTTCATGTTTAGGAACTAAAGGTAATGGAGGAAGCACAGCCGGCTCATCTGGTGCTATTTTTCCTTCTGCAAAAATTATCGAGGACACAATCCATCATCAAATATAATCATATTCACGTGATATACTAGAAATGGGCCTGTTAGCTAAAAATCTCTTGTTGATCTTGTCAGGCCCAGCAACTATACACATGTAGCAAAACATAAGCCCACACAATTTGCTGGTCCACAATGTGATGACATTTCCGTTGGAAATACACCAAACAAAAATACTTCCCAGACCATTAAATTACTCGATAACTATACATTTCTTGAGCCACTTGGGCTTGTATACTATTTATGAAATTTCATAAACAGAAGAACAAGTTAATTGTAAGGTTGCAAGGTGCCGTACAATTAAGAATATCATGCGGTCTTGGAATCCATAATATAGAACTGATCAAACTTTTACAAGTCACAGGGCCCCCGCTAAATGTATTAGAGAAAAGGAGTACCTTGTTTGAGATCTTCCGCAAAGTTGTTCAGATCCTCGTCAAGACGTTTTATGTGACTATCAATCTGATGGAAAGTCGCAAAGAATCAAAAGTATCACCATCCCTAATATATAGACAATAATAGAGTATAACAGGTAAATCAAATCACCAATAAACAAATATGTAGGTGATGTGTGTCATAAACTCAACATGCAACTAAATAATATCTGATGATGGCACAATGCTTTAGGCATGATCCCAAAGCATATCAGACTATCTCCTTTCTTACCTTATCACAGAAAACCAATAAACAATTAGCCAAACGAAGCACATCTTTTGCCAGTGTAAAACTTGGGAACAAGACTCATACCAAAAACATAATGAAGACTTCAGGATCAGGCATAAGGAAATTCCTCGCTTTCGTAAAAAGTATTTCTTCCTATCGACATAAAAAATAGATGGAAATAAATTGCATCCAATAGGATTTGAACATAAACCAAAGGTTTAGAAGAACTCTGTCATATCTTAGACAATGGACGTTGTGCATTCCGATTTTTTTCGTATTTTTTTTTTCACCTCTGCAATTGAAAACAAAAAAATCGGATGTATATGAGATCATTTTTTGAATTCTATATCCAACGATTAACTAATCCTAGTCATTACTATATCATCTACATTCTAGAATCCATATTCTAGAAGATAATAATATGATTCTAATAGAATTTTTAAAATAAAGGGAAATAAGCGGTAGCGGGAATCGAACCCGCATCGTTAGCTTGACAAGAGGAAAATTCTGAGCCAAAGGTAGAAAATATAGTTGTTGAAAAGGTACATGGAGTGCTTACAAGGTCATGAGCTTGTCGGGCCAGTAAAACCTTCTCAGTACAGAGGCTGAGGGCGTTGTCCTGGTTCACCTCAATCTCCTTTCGAAGCTTTTCAAACATCTCATCCTCATCCTCATCTTCCGCCTCCTTGTTTTTCCTCCACATAGAGCCCACCTGATATGCCAATCCCAAAGAGTACTTGGTTTGTTGCCTTGTGTGATTTATCATAGCTTCATTGAGAACACTCAGATGCTTATTTTTCATATCAATAGTGTGAGGGTAGCAACACTAGCAATCTATCAAGTAAAAGAAAGCTAATACTAACAAATAATAAAGGTCAAACCTTGGGAACGCTCATCGAGTTCTCGAATGGTGTTCAGAAGCCTCTGCAACTCCCCCGGAAGTGTGCTCGAATCTTTTGTTACATACACAAAGACAAATGATCAATATCACCCGCTATAATTTAACGGACACTGAAATTATATAAATACAAAAACAGCCAGCCATATGAGCACATAAAATTAGAGAAAAATGAAAAGCTCACACTCTACGTAGTCGTCTACGAAAACTCCTGTCCTAGCAATCGCCATCTGTTAAAAAACAGATTGTTTTGCGTGCTTATCGACTCGCTTCTGCAGTTTAACTGCACACCGAAATGAGGTAAATACATAAAAGAGAGTGAAAACGTGTAGGCAAGTATAGAAATCGACAATATTTAAACTACTGAGATGACAATTGAACTACACGTGTTTTAAGTTTCACTTACCTAGAAATTTCATAATTTGAAATGAAAACTACAACAAAACATTATAGAAGCAATACAATTATCCTCGTGCAATTACTTTGAGATAAATTAGAGCTTGATATATCGCGACCACAAACAGACAGAAGTTGTATCAGATTTCGTAACCTTGTACGTAGGGCTTAGAAATTGGACAAAAATGGTTGAGGCAATCGACGTCCGTAACTACGGAGGACGTAGAATTGACTGCCGGAGTTGCAGAATATTCGGAGGGACGATCGTTTCTAGGGCTTGGAATTTCAGGATTTCGGTAAAATTAGCGCTCTAATTTTTAAGTGGTACGTTATTGTAAAAAAAAAATCTGCCCTTAGCGAAGGTTGGGCTAGATCATATAAGTCTGATGTGCGAGCGGATGCGGATGTATGGGTGCATCAATTTTAAAAAAAATCGAGTGCGACTGTGTCTTAATGCTCCTATTAAAAATTAATATATATATATATATATATATATATATATACACTGATGAAATGAAGTTAAATATACATAATATACATCATATTTAACAAACTCACATCATTATTATATTATTTACAAATTTACAATATGAAGTTCTTAACAATTTTGGTATTTGCAGCTTTACCATTCTTAAAAATCATTAAAATTATATTTTATTGAAGGATCTAACATTTGCAGCTTTGCAAAAATTTTATAGCCAGTAATACAACGTAATTTGAATCTTGTATTTGATCGTTCGTCTAGTAAGAATTCTCCGAAAATATATTGTAGAAAAAGAAATGAAGTATTAAAGGTTGTTTTATTTTAAGATATAAAATAACGAAATTGAAAAATGAAAGCAAATTGCTCATATTTATTTCAACATGTTTGGTAATAGTATGAATTTATTAAAAATGACTCATATTATTTTCGGAGACTTATATTATTACCTTATAAAATGACTAATATAAACATTTAAATTAACTCAATAAAAATAAAAGTTTTATTTATATAATTCATTCTATTAATTTTCATGCAAAAAACTAAGATATCAAAATTATTATTATTTACTCCGCAAAAATGTTACAAAATCACAGATTTAACATACTTTCTTTTATCACATATTTTAATATTTCATATGTTATCATATCTTTCATGATTCATTTTCTATCTATTTACCATATAATATAATTTTCTTACCAACCCGAAATACCTAGAAACCATAAAAATTCATCTAAACCCAAAATCGGAGAATTGTTTTTTTATAATTACAAAAAAAAAAAAATCGGAGAATTAAGGAGGATTAACAAGACTTAGTAACTTAATGCGCGACTTAGTAAATCTTAATGCGCGAATTAGGAATTCTTAGTGCGCGAATTATAAAATCTTAATGCGTGAATTATAAAATCTTAGTGCGCGAACTAGAAATTCTTAAAGCGCGAACTAAAAATTCTTAAGTCGTCTTAATGCGACGCACGCGCACCCAGTTCGCCATTTCGCGGCCGAAGCGCCACTGCGTAGAGGGGGGTAAGAGGATTATGTGACTTAGAGGTTGGGTAGAGGATTACAAAAGAGGGGCTAGGCCAAACATGTAAAGGTTTACACTAATTTACTTCTACGTCTAAGATAAGGCATCCCAACCTATCTAATTTTCAAGTCCTTGATTAGCCAAAACATCAGATATCGTATTGCCTTCTCGATAAATATGAGTATTGCCAATAGGATTATATTATTAATCGCATATATTATTTCGTTACATTATTACTTTCTCCAATCATTTAACATTTTAAAAAATTTAATTAACTTATTAATTTTTACAAATGAGAATTATTGTGATTATACATGTAAAAATGGTTTGAATTAATATTTTACTCAAGCATATTTTTGAAATTAAATTATAAATATTTAAGTTCTATATATGATAAAAATCAATTTAGAATAGATCGAACACTTATTTGAATTAAATGAATTTTTAACCATATAAATAAATTGATTATTTTTTTAATAATATTCAGTTTATGTAATTAAAACCCTTTGTTCGATTAATTTCTTTTTTAAAAATAAAAAATAAAAAAGTAAAAACTTTGTATGACTGAAGAGGAGACAAATTGATATAATAATATATCTCAAGTAGGAAATGAATAGAGTTAGTCGATTAGATGTTATAAATCATATATATCTGATATTTAAAAATATAAAAAGGGTTAAATGAGAATGAACTATTAAATTCCAAATGGAATGGAGAAAAAAATTATTGAGATAAATAATAGTTAGGGAAAAATGAAATAAACAAGAATCTAAAACTAAAAGAAAATTGGGTGAGAAACTTGGCTATTTTAGAGATAGACAAGAAGGCTGGCTAATTTAATAAAAATGTAAATGAAACTTTAAAAAAAATGTGGTAACAAAATGGGTTAAAAAGTTATTCTAAAACGCGACTGTCTACGTTTCTTTCAAAAGGTGACTCAGATAACGTTTATATATTTTTTAAACAAATAAATGAAGCAAATAATTTTTAAGGATAAAATGTACTTTTTTTTAAAAAAAGATTGAGGGGCAAATGCCCAACCCATGAATTTTTTTATGTTACCCCAGGAACAATGTCCTGAGGGTCTATCTACTATATATTGGAAATATTTCAAATAGAATATTCCCAATAAATGGTAAGATATATTCTTAAAGAAAATGCTATTAAAGATAGTATCAAATAAATCGCAATCCATAGTGTGCATTCACCCTTGCCAATACGCAATCATTTTCAACCAAATTTTAAACCTTTTAACTGTTTCTCATTAATTTTTTTAAAAGTAGAGAAGCGTATTAGGTATGTGTTTCTTATCAAAAATTTTTTAAAAAAAATGCATATTGATGCTTGCCATGTCAGACATTTGAGTATGCTTTTTTTATTTAGTAAAAATAGAATTTATATAAGTAGCATTGATTATAAAGAGGATTCAGTCAATGATCAGGAATACACAATCAACAAGCCGAATCAACAAAAGAGACATATATCGAGCGTGTCAAATACACACAAATCAGAAAGATTCGTACTAAGTGATCCAGTAATAGAGTTGAAAGTAGCAGAAGCACAATAACACGGAGTAGAGAAAGATGGGACCATCAGAGCTAAATAGGTCTCCTCAAACCAAGCAGGAGGAAATGTGATCGAACAACAAATATGCCATTGATAAAATCGAAAGGTACAAATGAGGATAAGCGGAAGGCAGAAACTAATGAAGGACACCAAAGGCGCAAACTCATGTATCCAAAACCCGCAACTGAAATACGACGACCAAAGAGAAGCACTACATGGTGCACAAAACCTAGAGTGCTAGTAGTCAAAACCGAGCAATCCCCCATCAGTGGAAAAGAACACGCGCTACAGAGACGTCACCACCAAAACCACAAAGTATCACTCGTCAAAAAGCACAAACAGGAGCCCAAAACAGTACAAGTCCCAAAGAGGCATGGCGTGACAAACAATCAAAAAGGCAAGGAAGCCGAGAGCTCCATGAATACGACACCACAAGCAAACATATAAAACATACAGAAAATAGTAATGTATTGGGGAAGTGTGCAGAGCTTCGAGCTAATTGCATGAAGTCCAATATATACAGTGCAGGGATTGACTCTATCACTCGTGCGCAACTTCAAACTGTCGCTGGATTTTATCAAGGTAACCTCCCTTTCAGGTATCTTGGCATTCATTTTAGCAGCAGATAGACTTCGCTTTGCAGATTTTGGGTCTCTAATGACCAGCATCACCTCCAGTATTGAAAGTTGACCCCTAAATATCTGTCCTATGCTGGAAAAATTCAGCTTATTGGAACAGTGCTTCAAGGTATGGAATGTTTTTGGCTATCTATATTGCCAATCCCATTTGGCATAATAGATCGAATTTATAGCATTTGCCGATCATTTGTATGGAGTTCGAAGTACACACACACCCTTATCCTGGTCTACTATGTGTCTAGATAAAGTAGAGGGTGGGGTTGGCCTTAGAGACCTTAAAAGCTGGAATAAATCCCTGCTTTCAAAGTTTCTTTGGGATATTCATTCAGATGAGCAATCAGTTTGGATCAAATGTGTTCATCATATCTATTTGAGGCATGGGAACGTTTGGAATTGGGAAGTAAGGCGCACGGACTCACCTCTCATTAAAAGACTGATCCAGATTCGAGATGAGTTGATTGCCAAAACAGGAAGTTCCCAGGATGCTTTGGACATCTTTTTTACATGGTTTCATAATCGCACTTCAGGGCTTCTCTTGGTTATCAATTCTTTAGGCCGAACAGAAATAAAGTGCCATGGTCTAATTTTATTTGGAAGCCACACTTACTGCCGAAGCACTCCTTCGCTCTTTGGCTTGGAGCTCAGGATAGATTGGCAACATGTGATCGCCTGCCTTTTTTGTTGTTGAGAAATCGTGTGTCTTATGCAACATACATGATGAAAGGTTAAACCACATGTTCATTGCATGTTCCTACAGTTCGACGATTTGGAATATAGTTCGAAATTGGCTTCACATTAGATATTCGATGTCCACTTTGAAAAGTGCTTTGAAAAGATTCAAGAAAGAATATCGGGTTCGTCATAGCGGAATAGCATTTGCAGCGACAATATATAATATTTGGAAGGAGAGGAATGCCATGAAGTTCGAGGTCTTTTGGATTCTCCAGAGAAGGTTTTCAAGGCATCAAACTTTTTGTGTTTCGAATTATGTATAAGTTATTTCCTAAGGATGTATATATGGGGGAAAATTTGTAGGTATTTGTTTGATATTTGTATGTGGGTTTTTACCCCGAGCTATGTACAGTTTGATTATGTAATTTAATTTACCGATCAAATAAAATTAAAAACATGGAGTTTTTTTCATTTAAGTAGAATACATATGCAGTTTAAGTTGTCCACTGGATTGGGGATTCATCAAACAATTCATGTGTTTAACCAGACATACATACATGCTGACAGATAATTTATATATTATCACAACCTCCAAACTAGAAAGTCTTATTTTTGTCTCTACTAGTATCAGAAAATTACACACCAGAACTTGTATATTTGGAAGAAAAAAATATGTTCAGCTGCTCAAACCTCTACCCTTCATCACATGCCTTCTCAACCCCGGAATATGAACATTAGGGATGTAATCTTTCCAATCTATATTCTCCACATCGAATCCAAATTGCAGTTGTTCTTCCTTAGACATAAATCCCATCAATTTTTTACTGTTGCTATTGTCAAATCTGTCATATATTTCATGTTAAGGTGACTATATACTGAGAAACGAGTTGGGATCATGGAAATCTTGAAAATACATACCTTCCACCATAGAATGTATAGGGTTCATAGATATTAGCCAGATTTGTGGCTTGCTCCACTGATTTTCTGCAGATGAGTTGGAGTTTCTGAGACAACCTCCCATCAAGATTGGACAAAGCACCTAATCCGGTTCGGTTGATTGCATGCCTCCAAAGATGAGAGGAGAAGTCTTCCATGGAGCTGAATAGTTTCATTTTAGGAACACGAACTGGGATCCCTGATGAGTCGATGAAAGGCAGGGAACTGAAGTGTTCGAATAGTAGTTTGGCCAGGTCCTTGAAAACTAATGGGTTCACAACAGATGAAGAAATCTGATATATGCTAGTTTCTGCATTTCCAGACACCCCATGCTTAACCATGGCTGCCAAGGTCGCGTTCACAACCATATCCGCCGGAACCTGAAACAATACCTTGATATATGAGACCTTATATTCTGTATCATTTAATTATTAAGTACACTGAATGTATTTTAATTATTAATATAGAGAAAAATGTATTAAATTTATCATGATCAGACTCACTACATCAAGAACTCCATTCGGGTCAACCAGAAAACCTGTGAGCTGACCCTTTCCATAGTGCAGAATGATTGGATCCATCATCCTGATGAGAAGAGATCAACTACTTTTATCTCTGTTTATCCGAATCTAGTTATGACTCTCTTGAAATACATACCTATTTCCCTCCATCCACCCGGGGAATGGTTCTTTGTAGGTGCTCTCAATAACACTTGGTCTAATTACAACAACTGGTATGTTGCCTCTTAGATTATTTATCATCATCTCTCCCATAGCCTTAGTAAAAACATATGTATCTTGCCATCCGAATTTGTTCGCCCTGATTATCACAACCGTGAAAACGATACAACGAAACTAATTCGATTATATGTGAACAACTGCAAAACTAGATATTTCATGGAGATCAGAGAAAGAAGTCGATGATTGTTAAATTACCTTTTTATCCCTAGTTCTTTCATTTTCTGAAGCAGTGCTGCATCATCTCCAAGAGTTTGTTTTGATTCCAAGACTAGCTTTATTTCATCTTCAACGTTCAATTTGGGGAGTATGTGATCACCTACTATACTTTCACCTAAGCTGAATGGGTTTTCCATGATTCTGCCTTGCCTTTGTCCATTCACATAAGCTGCTCATGCAGTAAATGAAAACAAACCATCTTCTTCAAGAATGCAAACATACCATATTAAAATATATCTGTGTAAATTTGGACAAAAAAAGAAATTTCTTAATCACGGTCCGAACTTTGATCAAGAGAAAAAAGATATAAGAACAATGGAATTTCACAGTCATTAAAAAATTTGCATGAAAGCTAATACTGTAAGTTTGAATAAATGAATTATTTGAGAGACTCAATCTTGTATTATCTTTATTGATTGTTCCAATCTTTAAATAAATACAACCATATGTCTTCTATAAATATTTATAGAAGACTCATAATCCTAAAATCTAGGAAGATAAATCTAATTAAATAAAAAAATAAACTAGTACTATTTTAGATAAACTATAACTCCTAGCTAACTTATCAACACTCCTATGAATATAAAAATATTTATCTAGAGTCCTTGATAAGTACAACTTTATCATTCAACACTCCCCCTCAAGCTGAGTCATATATGTTTATCACGCTCAGCTTGGAACTCAGATCTTCAAATTTAGGATAGTGAAGAGCCTTTATCAAGATGTTATCAACATTTGTTTGAGACTTCCTTCCCTTTCTCAGAGTCATGCTCCTTTTCTTGGAGTCTGCGACTGCTCCTCTTTTGTGAGTCTTCGTCTGCTCTTTTTTCTTGGAGTCTGTGCCTGCTCTTTTTTCTTGGAGTCTGCGTCTGCTCCTCTTTTGCGAGTCTGCGTCTGCTCCTCTTTTGCGAGTTTGCGTCTGCTCCTCTTTTTCGAGTCTGCGTCTGCTAGTCTACGTCTCCTGCTCTTTTTGGAGTTTGCGTCTGCTAGTCTACGTCTCCTCTTTTATTTTGGGAGTCTGCGTCTTTTCCTCTTTTGAGAGACTGAGTCTTCAACAATAGATTTGATATTATCTACTCCCCCTGAAGCTTGGCTATAGATGTTTATGAGACAAAGCTTGCTGATGAGATGTAGGCACATGAGAATCCTCACAACTGCCCTAAAACAGATGATGAGAAAACACCCGACGATGCCGCGAAAACAAGGGAAAAAAATCGCGAAGTTACTGTAGCAAATTCGCGAAGTTACTGTAGCGAAGTTACTGTAGCAAAGTAGCGTAGTTACTGTAGCGAAAGTTGCGAAGTTAACAACGTATGCGATTGGCTGTTGCTAAGATTTGCTTTACGGCTACTATTTGCAGGCCTAGCAGCCAGCGGTTGAGTTGAGATAGCAACAACTCGCCGGCGGCTAGGGTTTGATAAACTTTTAACCTTAGTTTTTTTCAAACCTAAAGCTCTAATACCATGTAAGTTTGAAGAAATGAGTTATTTGAGAGACTCAATCTTGTATTCTCTTTATTGATTGTTCCAATCTTTAAATAAATACAACCATATGTCTTCTATTTATAGAAGACTCCTAATCCTAAAATCTAGGAAGATAAATCTAATTAAATAAAAAGATAAACTAGTATACTATTTTAGATAAACTAAAACTCCTAGCTAACTTATCAACACTCCTATGAATATAAAAATATTTATCTAGAGTCCTTGATAAGTACAACTCTATCATTCAACAAATACTATCAGTTTGTGCAACTTGCCTGTTGATATTTGTAGGAAGAGCTTCATTTTCTGGCATTTTCTGGCAAAACTCATAAGGTGCATAGGTCCACCGGTGTTTATGTCAAGAGATGTATCATACCTGAAATTCATCAAACCTTTTACCTAAGACATGCATTTTTTTGGTCAAGAATACTTAATTTCTTCTTAGATCAACATTATTAGTAAATAAATAAAAACACATAAATCCAAATAAATGTATAAAGTATATATACCTTTCATTGAAAGTTGTATTAGCTGCAGAATTTATTATTACATCAACCTGTTTGGTCATCAAATCAGCCGCTTCCTCATCTACACCAAGGTTTGATTCACAAACATTTCCAACCACAGGAACCAACTTGCTCAGCATGAAAGCTTGATATGATTTTGCATGAGTTTGTTTCAGAAGATTGAAAAGCTCTGTATTTATTATCTACGAACGTGTAGTAACGTTAAATTTCGTGTACACTTAATTGATGAAGGACATATACATACAAAGAAATCGGTGCTTAAGAATTTGCATACTTCATTTTTCAGTCTCTCAACAGCAGCTTCTCTGTTCTTAGCCTTGATCAAGACAAATATACTATGGACATCAGGTGCTGTCCTAAGTATTTTCTCAATGATAACTGAAATTTATACGCGGAAAAGACAAGTAAATATTAATTCATCATGATATATATCTAAATAATTTCTAACAGAAACTATAAACCTCAACTGTTAGAAACTTGAATGGGACATTACTTTTTCCTAAAAATCCAGTAGCACCAGTAATAAGAAAAGACTTCCCTCTAAGAAACTTGACAATGCCAATACTCTCATCATGCATTTCCACATCCTTCCATTTGGGCTCAAAACCAGACTATCGGCTTCCATAAAAGTGGTCGGTCCATGATCCTGGCTAATCAATGACGACGTTTCTGTGAAAACAGAAGAAATCCCACTGAACTTTCTTGCATTATTATTGCCACTTTGACAATATACTACCATACTCCTGTTATTTTTATTATAGTTTGAGACTTTTACAACACTCTTTAATGCAATGGAGATGGAAGGACAGAGAGATAAAGCCTCCATTGTTGCCCTGAGGTTTGTAAAAAGATATAGCAGAAGAATAATGCAAGACAAACTAAAGCCTTTTGTGAGGTAGGTGCAATAATGGTTGGTTCACAAAGTTATTAACAATCTCTCTTGGTTTTTTTTCCTTCAATTTTTTCAATACAAAAACAAGTAAAAATCTTGTTTGAATAAGATATGAGTTTGGTTTGATTTAAGATGAGAAGAAAATAGATGGTTAGTTTGAGGGTTTTTTATAAGTGGGAAAGGGATAAGACTTAGGAGAATAAAAACAAGGCTCTCTTTTTGCATGCCACCCCCTAAGCTTCACACACTTACTCACAAACGAATATTTTGGAGGCATCTTAGTTATATAATTATTAACTTTGTAGATTTATTCAAATCATGAGTTAGTCAGCGTAGATGTTGTAATAATCCAACAACAGAATAAAGGGTGTGAAGAGCTAGAATCTAGCTATATATATACACAGAAAAATGAGAAGAAAAATGATTTTAGGACTTCAAGAGTAAATTTTATTGTCTATGGAGCAATCAAACTATGCAGTGAAGCTAGCTAACCTCAAAAATTTAAATTGAAGTTGGTGAGGAAATCATATCTTGAACAAATTAACAGATACGTTAATAGTGCTTCAGCTAAAAATCTAATAATTTTAAGTAATTTAGAGTTTTGCTTGCTCTCCAGAATGAAGGATTATGTGGAAGGAAGATAGAATAAGAGAATTGAGAAGGGAGAAATCAGAAACGTACTTTATTCTCCCTTCTTCTCGTTCTTTTTCACATCAATTTTAAGGATCTGCCTAACTAAAACCATAATCTCCTACCTAAATTGCACTACTACGGTCAAAAATTGAAAGTTTAAAATGCTATATAATGTATTATAATAGACTATTATAGCTACTTGAGTTAATTAGACTTGGCCATGATTAAGAACAGTCGATTAGACTGTTCAAAAAACCTCGACCCTTAACCTTCCTTGACAATTCTGGTTACGGTTACGGTTTGACCCTTATTTTTTGAAAAAAAATTTAAAGATATTAATAAAATTTGAAAAAAATTGTAAAAAATATTTGAATGTGTTTTACTCCATGGATTGGATCATAAAATAGCATAAAATAAATTCAAGCTCAAATAATCAAAATACGTAAGATATATTTCTTTGAATATTATATATAAATTATAACTTTCTATTTAGATCAACAAGGCTCTTATAACTCAGTGGTTGAAGTTAATTATCAAGTTGGATGTCATGAGTTTAAATTAAAACCATAACATATGCTTATAATGTACAAATGTAAAACAATTAACAATAAACCCTTGAACCGTCGGTTAACCAGTTTAACCGGCGGTTCACGGTTTAGAAAATCACGACCCATAACTGGCACGCCTGTAGACGGGTGGGTTAATGGTCCGACCCGTTGAACTGTTGATCACAGACCGCTTCAGGGTCATTTATAACCCTTGATCGGGTCTAGAGTTAACCATTTTCATACAGCGATGACAAATACAATGTAGTTACTTCAGGATCTCATAGTACAATTGCACTTGCGTAGGAGTGAGTGGGGGGCGTGACAGAATCGTATCGGAGCCGGTCAGCAGCATAAAACACCGGGAGATAAGTGTTATGTGGGGCAAAGTGCTACGTGCATAGGAGCCACATCTTGAACCCACGAGACAAAGTGCTACATGTGTGAGAACCACATCTTGAACTCACGGGACAAAATGCGTGAGAGCCATATCTTGAATCTACGGGGCAAAGTGCTCATGTAAATGAGCCACCTCTTGAAAATGTTAGAGTCATCTCTAAATTCTAGACGTTGTTAGATCGATGGTTTGGGCCGCAAGGAGGACATCGCAGGATCACCTCCAATTAGACAAAGACATAACATAATGCACTTGCATAATTATTTAGTTACATCTAATAAATAAATTGATGTTTAAAATTTAATTACAGAGATTATGTTCTCATTTTTGTTTGAAAACATAAGTTGGTAATTGAAGCTTCCCCTTAATATTTTCACCATATTTTTTATTTCTTTTTATCTTGTTTTAACGTGGGAAAGAATTGTACAGTTTGGAGCTCGATAATCCTATTCCTATCCTAGTAAACAATGGGCACGGTTAAAGCGGTGGCAATCATCTCCGGCGTTAACAACAACGTCAATGGCTTCGTCCACTTCTCCCAACACACCGCCGCTGGTATAGCTCTTCCTTCTTTTCATTTGATTTCGATTTTCTGTCTAATCAATTCCTGAATTCCAAGACAGGAGGCGGAGGTACCCATATGAAAGGAAGAATTAGTGGGCTGACTCCGGGACTTCATGCTTTCCATATTCATGCTCTTGGTGACACTACAAATGGCTGCAATTCCACTGGTCACCCTTTTTTTTTACTTATCCACTATTTTCCATGCTAATCCTGTAAATTTCAAAGCTTTTTGATTTTTTAACTCCTTTGGATATCGCGAATTGTTTAGTGGTGGCATAAAGATTTCAAATTTTTCTATTTTTATACTGATAGACGAGAATCATAGATTTCAATCCATAAAAATATTTACATCCAAACATAGCTTTAAGGAGTGCAAGACCTTTCGACCTTGAAATGATCATCTTCTGAAGGCGTAGAAATATGTTAAGATACGGCCCAATGTAACTTTTATCGGTGTTTGTGGAAAATGAAGCTTAGTACTTTTGTTGATGTTCTGCATTGCCAATTTGTTTTTTGACTATCCATCCAACCCAAAGCTATTTGAATGACTATATTGCCTGAGGTGAACTCTCACAAATTAATGAACTCTATAATGCTTTGAAACTCCATCTGTTGGAGTTAATAGAACTAGAGCAGCCTATTCATTTGCAACTCTTCGTTTAGGCGTTGGGATGGGAGTAACATAATTCAATTTCTCGAGTTTTTTACATTCAATCATCAGGGCCTCATTTCAACCCCTTAAAGAAGAACCATGGATCTCCAACAGATGAAGAGCGTCACGCTGGTGACCTGGGAAACATAGTTGCTGGCTCAGATGGTGCGTGTCGATTCAATTTTTTGATTTATATACAGAATGCATTACTTAATTAACCATCAGTTTGGGTTGAGTAGTCTACTTTGACATTCCAGGGGTTGCTGAGATTTCAATCTCGGACAAGCAGGTATATAACTCAGAAGGCTGTGTTTATTGCTCATTGTCAGTTTTCCAAAGACTTCTTTTACATGTTCCAATAAAAGGAGTAAGATTTTAGAGCAACTCTTTTGCATATTGTCATTGGGGCCAACTACTCCTTTTAAGTTGTTGGACTTGTGGATCATGTTGATTTATATGCTTTGCTCCATTTATTGATGCATAAAACTAGTTACCATATTTTTTGCGAAATGGATTAATTTTATACTTTCGATTAGAATTTTATGCTTAGTTTCCAGAAGTATTTTAGGACATTGTTATTAAATTATTCTGGTTTACTTAGCATTGCTTACTCCATTTGTTCCAAAATCGTTGTATCAGAAGACTTATCTGGTAAATGAATTCAGTAAAAAGTTTATTTGCTCCGTTTAATTATTCAGTTCCTTTTTTTCTACCTTGCAAATTTATATCTGTTTTGTTTAAGTTTACACTTATCAACAATGAACAAGCCGTGCAGTTCATCTCACCCGTTCTGGGATTTTGGTAGGAACAGGACGTTACATCAATTAATGTCCAGTGACAGGAAAACTCGTGTTATAGTGGCGATGTTCTATCGTCATCTTAGTATAGGATAATGGCCGGTTAAATAATTTTTGAAGATTAATTAGAATGTCTGATTTATAGAATTCTCATTTCTTATTACAGATACCTCTAACTGGTGAGTATTCCATTTTGGGAAGGGCTGTTGTTGTACATGCTGATCCTGATGACCTTGGAAGAGGTTCTGTGGTTATACCAACATTACCCTTTCTCTCATCTCTCAAATTTTGTGTAACTTTTGTATGATACTCTATGACATGAATGGAACCCTTGGGGTTTGAACAGGTGGACACGAGCTCAGCAAGACAACTGGAAACGCCGGTGCAAGAGTAGGATGTGGTAATCTCTTATGAGCATATGAACTAATTGTTTCGCTTAAATATTTGGTACTATGCATTTCCCAGTCCCCCTGCCCAATGTGTCTAACTGTTGGATGAGCACACATTTGTTCTACCCATCTTCATTGCATTGATCGGATTGTATTCAGCCCTCTTAGGCCGATCTCAGGATTTCGGCTTCATGAGAACATGTATCTAGCTACCTTGCCTGCGTTTTTTTTGTCAGTAAAAATCAAAATATATTAATAATAAAAAAAGTACAACTGTTTATACACCCGAAAAAACAACGATCACATGTTAAATCACTCAAACAACTATATCAAATATGTTTCAAGTCTTAGAGATATAAATTGTTCATACAACGAAAAACACCTTGCAAATCTTAGCATTTCTAGCTGTGCCTGTCCACTAATTGTATCATAGAGATATTGCATCCTCTGCTTTTCTCAACGCCAGTACTTGTATCATAGATATATTGCATCCTATTGGTTAGAAATATTTTATTCAAATAGCCTCGTTTACAAGTTGGATTTCATGTTTGGCAGGTATCATCGGGCTCCAGTCATCTGTCTGATAAAAATACCTATTGTCCATACAATATGATTGGCAAATAAATCCAATGTATCATCACTTTACAGCTTATCCATTTTCTGTCAAAACTTTATAATTGGTCTAGTATTGAAACGAGACAAAAAAATAAAAATAAAATTATGTCTGTTTTCTTTTTTTGCCTTTTGGTCGCCAACAATACTCCGAAGGGAAGACATGGAGACGAGCAAATGGGATAGTGGATGACAAATTCAAGTCCATCAAGTGTCATATAACACTATGGAAATGAAAATACTAGAAAATACTAGTAATACATCATTAAAATACATTAGTGAGTTATCTCTGTTAGCTCACAGTGAAGGAAAGGACTGAACGGTGCATTGCTATTATTGTATCCTATCCTCTCAACCAAGTGTTGCGGTATGATGAGTGGTCTCGCAGGGAAGCATCGTGGGGCTTGTATTCCATCATATAGGTGTGAGGAATTTTCAAATGCCTCTTGATCGAAGCCCTCAGCCCCATCACCGCCTGCAAGGCAAACCAAAATTAACATAAAAACACTACAGAGTTAGAAACGACTATGACTGTTGTGATTGAATAATAAAAAACAACCTGATTGTCAGATGCATCGCGGTTCCACACGCTCAATATATCCTCATTGATACGGATACTTAGGACTGCTCCGCATATGTTATCGCCATAATCGAGTTGATCTCCTATCAAAGCTAGAACCTGCAAGCAGGTGACTCCCAGAAACACAAGTAAGAGCCATTTTTTGGAGGAATGACAATGCGTAACTTGGAATGTTTGATGGATACATTCATGTAGGATTAGGATAGGCATCTGTGTGGATGACCACATGAAGGCAGATGGGTGGCTACTGGGCCTTGGCCGTCAGAATGAAAAGGTTTGCTTTTTATGAGAGATACATAAGAATGTTCAAAGATGTAAAATGCGGGTAATGAAGAAGTACACATCCTTAGAAACTAACATTAGTCATTATCTACATGGCAAATTTGAATTTTTTAACACGTAAGGATCTCTTGAAAAAAAGCAACTGCGATCATACAAACAAAACATTGGGGAGAAGCAAAAACTTTCAGGTGAGCAAGTGTCAAATTATTGCTCTCTCACCCCTATGATCACCATAATGCTGTATATTGCTTTTTCTTTCTTACTTTCTCCATTCGAGGATCGTAATGGTATTTGGCGAAATCGGCACACACAGAGATTATGGGTTTGTTAAATATTAATGTTGTTTACAAACATTAGACAAAAGTGGGAATTCAGCGTCAAATAAACAGAACCATCTAAAATAGAAGGCAGTCTAACAAAGATAGCAACTGCAACAAGACTTGTAGGATTTCCAGTTCGGGTGAATAACATTACTTACTTTCTGTACATACTTGCATACACACAACTTGACATGTTCATTTTATAAGATTGGAAGGCCAAGAAACTTAAATGGCAGGATGGGAACTGGAGGATGCGATATTAACTCAAGTTCTCAAAAGGATGATTTGCTAATGCCAAGCTAAACGATGATAAATCACATTTTTATGTAATTATTTCCGTACCAGGTCCTCCCAAAAACGTCCAGACACAGCCTTTTTAAATCTAATAATCCATTTCCCACCATTGCAGTTAGCAGAATCCTGATAAAAAGGAAACCATGATTGAGGAAAATGAATCTTGAGCTTGGAAAAAGAGTAGAAGTAACTATTGACCAGCTTAACATGTAAATGCACACCTCCCACAGAGGACGAATACCATCCTTGAATAGATGCAAGTCAGTTGGACTAGGCAATGTTGAAGGGCGAGCTAAGTGACAATAGCAGACCCAGAAATCTTCGACCTGAAGTCGATCAGTCCATAAAAATGGTGCATTTACAACACCCACAGAAATCAAGCCTAGGATCATTATAAGAGTTACAAATGCCATATGACCTCACAGAGTGAATCTGAAAAGAGATACTTACTGTACAAAAGTCCACGATCTTCTTAATATTGTCTTCATATGATGTTTGAGTTCTGACTCCCGGAGTCAGACGTGTATACCAAAATACAAATTTGTGCTGAAGATCACAATAAGTAAGATGAAGTTGCAGTATAACCATGCATATCATATAACAAGATGACATATAGGCATAGCATGCCAATACATGGAAAATGCATTAATGATCTAGTAAGCAATCAAAACACTTTCCACACTCTTAACTAGTTTTGAAGGAATCACATTAAATATTTAGGAAAGAACGTCAACCTCACATTTCTTGGCTCATTTGCTCTATGAGCTAGCTAAAATTTAGTAAATGTGTATTTGAAGTCAGGATTTGAGTTTTATATGAATCTTTGATGAGCAAAATATAAGTCAAGCTCCATTCTGTTTTTTGACTCAGACAAAATTTACATGACATTGTACAGTAAACAAATAAAACCAAACAAAACGAACTTAAGCTTGCAGATAACTGAAGACTCAGCATGAACTATAACAAAAAAGGTCCAATCAGAAGGAATCTTGAACTGTGGAAGCCTTTCAGAGTAAGGAACCAATATCACGTGATCAAAAGGCTAATTAAGAAATATTAGCCAATGACTGAAATTTCAGTGGTATTTGCAGCCTCCTTCCCCAGGAACAAAACAACCCCCCCCCCCCCCCCCACCCACCCACCCACTCCTCTCCCACAACTTCCCAAGAAAAAAATTTAAACAAATAAATTGAAGATGCAAGTAAAAATTAGAGTTCGAAATTATCAAGTGAAAAACTAGTAAAAACAACCAAACTCTTAAGATTTTTCCTTTCATTCCAAAAGTACATATAAAACAACATAATACCACGACTACTGTGAGAATCTACTCCTAACCAACAAATTTGAAATGCCAACAAAAAGGAGCTTTCCTTTATTGCTATCTTTCACTTGAATCCATCATTATTTCTCTTCGTTTCCAGCAATATATCCAAAAAAACAAACAAAGAAACAAGTTCCCATAGTTTAACCTGAAAATTAATACTTTAACAGAGAAGGAATAATTAAATAGCAAGACAGACAAGAAAAACGCAAAATTCGAAAGCAAAGAA
This sequence comes from Haberlea rhodopensis, assembly GCA_907163345.1. Taxonomy (NCBI): domain Eukaryota; kingdom Viridiplantae; phylum Streptophyta; class Magnoliopsida; order Lamiales; family Gesneriaceae; genus Haberlea; species Haberlea rhodopensis. The sequence goes on from CAJQUN010000917.1 coordinate 124,516, forward strand.
TAAGGATCGAGACAAACACGTAAAGACGAGGGGGTTTAACGAACTTTGAGAGGGTGAAGGTCCACGGCTACGCGTTCCGAATCCAATTCGGCGGCCGGAGACGGTAGAGGAATGCTGTAATCGGCCTGTTTTTGATCTGCTGCTGCCAACTCCATTTGCTCTTTCTCCTGTTTTCAGACGGTCAGTGGGAAGGAAGATGAAACGCAAGCCGAGCGAGGCTTCGTGGTCGTGGGAGGTTATTATATCACAATTCATTCTTGTTTGGGCTCATTTGAAGGCCCATCTATGGAGCTGTCCTAGCCCTTTAAGGCCTTAACTTGAAGAGGCCCAAATCTGAAGCGGTCCTAGCCCTTTAAGGCCTTAATTACTTGCAGAGGCCCAAATCTGGAACGGTCCTAGCCCTTTAAGGCCTTAATTACATGCATTTTTTTTCATTTTCTTTCCCGAATCTGGTATTTATTCTAAATATTTCTGAAAAATATTTATACATATGCCTATTTTATCAATATTTTCACCAAATAAGTGATAAAATTCTATTGGGCAAACTTCAGATATCCATTCAACAAACTTTATTCGATTCAGTTTACACAAAAAATTCAAATCATTTAAGGGGGGTGTATTCAATCTAGACTTTTATTGACTTTTAATGACTTTTTAAATGATTGATTTTTATGGAGTTGATAGATTTCTATTGACTTTTATAGAATTCCATGGAGTTATAAAAAGATTTGTATAGAGTCTCGTAGATTTTTTCAATAGATTTCTATGGACTTTATCGACTTTTAATGACTTTTTTAAATGATGGACTTTTATGAAATTAATAGATTTCTAATAACTTTTATAGAATTACACAAAATTATCAAAAGAGTTTTATAGATTCTATAGATTTTATAACTTATAATTGATTTATTTGAACTAACAATTGAACATAAATGACTTCTTCAACATATAATTTTTTTTACTATTAATGTAAATACATTTTACTTATTTAACAGTCAAAAATGTGAAAAATACATATTCAATTCTTTTGCATGACAAATATTGAACAACTTTTTTGCATCTTCAAGATGACCTTGAAGATTCAGTTAATGTTGCTATATAATTGTAATCTATAATTTTGTGTAATAAAACAAAAGTTTTCTATTAAATAACATTTTATAAACTTAAAATATTTTTTGATGATAGTTGACTACTATAAAAATTCTTAAAACATACTTTTTAAATTAAACATGATAATTTATATCGTTATAAATATCTTTTGTTTTAGAAAAATATTTATTATAATTGTTTATAGATATAGACCCATACAATCGTTTTAAAAATCTATCATCTAATATAAAAGTGAGCACATTAACTTGCTATTTTATCAAAATACTTGTGTAAATATTAGTATTATATTGAATAAAAAATAAGATGTGAAAAAACAATCATTGAAAAAAGAGCCACACATTAGGAATTAAAGGAAGGGTACATGTAGAAAACAGGGGAAGAAAAACCAATGGGGAGGTGGCCGTGTCGGAAATGAAAATGGCAAAGAGTAAAGAGAGATGAGGGTAATTAGGAATTAAAAAAAGTCATTCCAAATCTTTACTAGGAGTGGTGGAGAATTTTTAACTTTTTTGGGATGTACATGGGGCATCAAAGTTTGTACCTAAAGCTTTCAACAGAAGTCATTAAAAGTCTATGAGATTTTGGATACCTATAGACTTTTATAGAGTTTTAAAAATTCAAGTTTGAATACCACCTGACTTTTTAAAACTCTACGAAAGTCTGTCTTGAATACCATTAGACTTTTGTAGAGTATATAAAAGTTTGGATTGAATACCTCTAAACTTTTAAACTCCATAAAAGTCATTAAAAGTCAATAAAAGTCTATAACCAATACACCCCCTAAGTCTTGTTTTGAGAAAATGACCAAAATAGACATGAACAAATGACAACTGTGCATCTCCTTCACAAGTCACCACTATGCAACTCCAACCCTTCACTCTTCGCTGGCCGCCATGTCGCTTGCTCGCACCTCCGTCACTGAATCTTCGCGCAACCCCCAACCATCCGCTCCCGCCTCCTTTTTCCCTTGCCCAGTGCAATTTGAAAAGTCAACCTCAGGATACGGCGGAGCATTCTGGCCGGATTTGGGTGCCATTTGGGCAACGGATGGGGGTGGATTGTGCTTCGGCAAGGGATGAATTTGGTTGGATGGAAGGCTGACGACGATTAGCCGGCACTAGAGCGGTGGTTGGAGGCGTATGAAGATGAAGTACTCTTCACCCGATTCTTCAGATGTACTGTAGCAATTTTCCACTCTTTTTATATTTTCTGAAAAATATCACATTTATTTAAACGTGCATCGCTTGAGCCTAATTCGTGCACCACTAGACTCGTGTGGTACAATTTCGCGTGCATCGGGCATTACAATAAAACTTCCACCAGTTGATGGTAAGAAGATGATTTGTGGATGGCATGGTCTGCACTAAAGCTGGTTCTGATTTTATGAACATACTGCCCCAAAATGATGATCGCCACAAGCTGGTTCTCGACGAATTGTTTTGTAACAAAAGCATTAATTAGTATTATTAGTATTAGAACAATATAATAAGGGGCAACGACTGTGAACATTGATTAGACAATATATATAAGCGGCGTAGGAGTTACTGTTCCAATGAACAGTAACCCCTACGTGATTATTATTCTTTTTTTTTTTAATTTTTTTAATTTTTTAATTTTTTTTAATTTTGTTATTTATTTTATTTTTGTTATTTTTATTTTAACTTAAGTCATTTTTTCGTTTTTTTTTTAAAATTTTTTTTATTTCTTTTGTTTTTTCTTTTATTTTTGTTATTTTTATTTTATATATCGGGTACTGTTCTCGTGAAAAATAAACGTCAGTCTTATTTTCTTTTATTTTTGTTATTTATCGGGTGCTGTTCTCGTGAACAATAAACGTCAGGCCTATTTTCTTTTATTTTTGTTATTTATTATTTTGTTGCATGGGTACTGATTTGTTTGGAAAGATTTGACCCTTGACCCAAATGTGCATCCCTCTTATCTCAATTTTTAAAATTCAAAATGTTTTCTTTTTTTTTTAGAAAAAAACTTGTTGATTTTGTCAAGTATGAATTGATTTTGAACGCTTTGACCGTTAAGAGTAGGGAACCCCATCATCTCCACCCGTAGGAACTACGAGTTCCAATTCTTTTTTTTAAATTTTTAAATTTTTTTATTTCTTTTTTCTTTTGTTTTTTCTTTTATTTTTGTTATTTATTATTTTTTATATCGGGTATTGGTCCCGTGAACAATAAACGTCAATCCTATATTTTTTATTTTGTTATTTATTATTTTTTTGCATGAGTACTGATTTGTTTGAAAAGATTTGACAATTGACCTAACTGTGCATCCCTATCTCAATTTTTAAAATTCAAAATGTTTTCTTTTTTTTTTTATAGAAAAAAACTTGTTGATTTTGTCAAGTATGAATTGATTTAAAAAAAAAAAATAGGAAGTTCAAAATAGATTTTAGTCATTGCAAACTTTAATAATAATTTTTATATGAATTGATCTTAAAAGACTTTTGTTTACTCTAACCTATTTGATTTTCTATACGAACGATTATGTATGTTCAATGCGTATGAACCATCTTTTTATTCTCTTGAATTGTCTGTTGAACTTGTGTCGAACGTTTTGTTGGACATATAGATCAGGTTATAAACTCACTGGCACCGCGCAAGGCGCGGTGCCAATTAACTAGTATGTGTCTATTTTACTTGGAAAATACTGTTGCAATGAACAGTATCACAACCATGGTTGTTCATGGTTGGTTAACATAATAATGGTTAATTGATTGGTTTTATTAGAACATATAATAAGGGAGTGATATATGTCTAGTTTACCTGAAAATTATTGTTGCAATGAACAGTACCACAACCATGGTTGTTTAACGTAGTAATGGTTAATTGATTGATGGTTAATTAATTGGTTTTAGAACAAATTGGGATGGGGTAGGTTAATTGGCATATGTTTACTCTGATTGTCAGATTACTTGCTTCATATCACAGATGTATGAAGAGTTGCAAATCCTTACGACATTGCTACCAATCAGACGATTCTATTTTTCTTCGTTTCAGTCAGAAAGTCGAGCAAGATACTTGGGTTATTGCCGATTTTTCTTATGATTTTCCTCAACAAGAGAGCCAATTCCCTTATTTGTGCAAAGCTCACAAGCTTCCTTCTGGATGCTTGTTACAATTCGGTTACTCTAAGGTTAAATTAATGTGAAATTCGATATAGTTATGTGATTCCTTGCTCTAATAATTGATATGAAGTGCAATTTTTGGTTTACTTTGATGCATTGTTGAAGGATTCTTGGATGGAACATTGGGAGATAGAAGATAAAGTTAGCACAAGCTTGTTGACACTTGCATGAATCAGATTCTACCTCAACCGCATTTTCCATGTCTTGAACTTCATTTAGCCGTGAATGGTGCTGATAAGCATGGATATCAATTATGCAGGTGAGTTTGCAACCGCTAGAGCTGCATCATCATCTGGAACAATCATGGTTTGGTTTCTCTCTCGTATGAAGTTCTATGAAAATTTTGTGTCTGGATCTGCACAGCAGGACATGAAAGTATTATGTTCAAATAGGATAAATTTGAGAAACATTCATGGGTACCCCAGAAAAGGCGTTTTTTAGGCGAAAGTACGATAAACAAAAAATTGGGTTAAATGGCATCAAAACACTACTGTAATACTGCTCTTTTGTTTAAAAAAACGGATTCATACTCTTTAGGAAAACTTGGGAAGCTATACCTTGATGAGACCATGTAAGAGTAATTTGAACTGTTCGTAAAGACATGTTTCCCATTGCACACCAACTTTCGTTTTTTCACCAGTACAAAATAATGGTGATGTTACCTAAATGCACCATGATTTCTAGCTCAGAGGTCTTCATGGACCACTTCCAGTGTCGAAGAAGTTGCTTCAACATGACCAGACCTTTCAGCTCTATGTAAGTTTGAATTTGAAAGATTTTCTCATCCGCATTCCTGTGAATGAAAACATACTACTTTGCATTCAAGTCTACAAGGATAAGAACGTTGTGGCTAAACTGGTGGGAAGAGCAGAAAGAGCAGGTTTTAAGGCTATAGCACTTACGGTGGATGCCCCAAAATTGGGATGCAGAGAAGCTGATATTAAGAACAGGTTGCAACTTTAGCTTAAGCATCATAATAAAGAGAAGCATAACGCTATGAGCTTTGGTGTCTCAAATGAATATTTTTGTGTTGTACAGTTTTACTTTGCCACTTTTTCTGACATTGAAGAACTTCGAAGGTTTGGATCTTGGGGAAATGGACAAAGTAAGCTTTTTTAAGTCATTTTTTCGTAGTTTTGTTTAACTTCAAACTGTGGCATAGTTGTATCAAACTTTTCTTAAATGGTTTCCATAAACCGTTCAAGATGATTGAAAAACAATATAATTGTATTGAGAATCATAAGTCTGATAGAAGCGAAAGTTATTTTACAATACAATTGTCAGCACTATAGGTTCAGAGTAGTATTGTTTAGCATACAGTGTAACCCAAGCCTTCTTTCCAACCCAGTAGGGAAAAATTCTTGAGCAGGAATGATATAGAAAATGGAGATAAGAAACGTGAAAAATGAATATACAGACACATGGATAAGAAAACAAAATTGAAGTCATACAAACTCTTGAATAGCTCAAATATTTGTTAAACGTTTCTTATTCCATGAAATCAATTCATATTATGTACTGAGTTAAAAATAATTTATTAATGTTAATTATTACATACAAACAATGTAGGCTGTAAGGCAAAAAATATAATTTTCACTTGCGATTAAAATATAAAGAACTCATGTAAGCTCTTAATCACCAACAAATCCACAATGTAAGGTTCCGAAGTTTCAAAGTGTACCCATAATCTCAAATGAGATTTAATCACTTCTGCTTTGTTTCTCCAATTTGCATTGCAAGTTGAAACATATTGATATTGTTTCTAACATATTGCTCTCATGGTGTTAGAATTTCGACTTAGATGTTAGAAATGTTACTATTGATATTGTTTCTAATTTCTATTTTTACTTGTACTTAATCTGAAAGGAATTAAAACATAGAGCCAAAAGGATTAAGTAATAGTGAACAAAGCCAGAGATCATACATTGAGATATTTGATGATTGGGTGGGATTGATTTCCAACATTCTTTTTCCCCTCATAAATTACATTTCCCCTCATAAATTACAGGATCGAGGTGTCTCCAAGTGTCTGAGCTGAAAAGGCCTTCGAACTTTTCGGGTTGTAAATATCTGATACTAATTACTTTGGCTTTAGTTATCCTACTCAAGATTAGGTGAAAATAGATCTTTGAGGCTTGGTAAGTTTATATTTTTTCTTGTTGTTTTGCTTTCCTGTTCAGCGTTTTAACTTGTAAAACATAATTCCTGCATATTTTTAAAATGTTATTTCAGTCCTATCTGATTTGAACATTTGAATACTCCCTGCCCTCCTAGGTTTGTTAGATTTTGTGCATTAAATATTCTAAATGATTTTGTTTACTGTTACCTGGAATTTTGGTAGGGTAGACGTGTATTTCTTCCAAGCACAAAATAATATATAAAAAATAAACGAGACCAGATTTTTTACGTGGAAAACCCCAAAATATGGGAAAAAAAACCACGGGACCTAGTCCAGTATAAATTCTACTATAAACAAACGAGTGATTTACATGTTTTCTTTATAAGAATGAGCTAAGAAAATGAAAATGGTGGAGGGAGAAGGGAGCACCGTCGAGAAGGCTGCTGGGAGAGAAGAAAAGAGGCCACCTCTCTAACCCTACTGATCCTTCACTATTTATATTAAAGATAAATGGGTCTACAATGGGCTAATTAAATAGCAGGATAACGGACCTAGTAAAAGAAAAATGGACCAAGGCAAACGGACCAAGGTAGGATAGTCTCTTGTGTCTATGATACTGGGCCGAGATGTAGGTCTTCATCGAGGCCGAGCTGAGGTCATCATCGAGTCCGAGCTGGAGGTCTTCCTCGAGCGCCGACCTGGGGTGGCCGAGCTGGGGTTGGCTGACCTGGGGTGGCCGAGCTGGAGGTCTTCCTCGAGTGCCGACCTGGGTTGGCCGAGCTGGGGGTGGCCGACTTGGGGTGGCCGAGCTGGAGGTCTTCCTCGAGTGCCGATCTGGGTTGGCCAAGCTGGGGGTGGCCGACCTGGGGTGGCCGAGTTGGAGGTTTTCCTCGAGTGCCGACCTGGGTCGAGCCCATACAGTTCGGGTCTGAACCGCACCGGATACCGAGGTATCATGAGTATCCCCTTCTAGTCGAGCTAGAGTAGCGATGTATCGACTCCAACTGGTTAGGTGAGGACCCGGATCGGTAGTCCTTCAAATGCCAAACCACGATGTGACCTTGCGCCTTGCCGAGTTCCCAAGTCACGCAGTCAGCAGAGCCATGACAATTCGAATGTCGATCCTTGATAGAATAGGCGGCTCGTAGAACTCATACGAGTAACTGGCGTAATCATAGTACTGAGCTCCGGTCAATAAGAGCAGGTTGGACTGGGCTGTAGGAATCCGAACTGAAGCTACTATAATCGAGAATTCCGAGCTGATAAGATAAATACGGACTATGTTTATCTTGGTTGAGCCGACCTGAGCAAATAAAGCTCACCAGACCTAAGCTCCAGAGATGATAAAATGAGTGAAAGAATTATCGCCCAACCTGAGCTCCTGAGATAATGTATGAGAAAATAATACCCATCCGATCTGATATGAACAATTATTGCTCGCCCGACCTGATCTGAGAATATGTACGAACAAAACTACGCTCGCCCGACCCGATCTAAGCTCCGAAGAAATATATGTGAGCTAATAATATTGGTCCGAGATGAGCTGAACTCCACATGATAAATAAAGTAAATAATGCTCGGCCGACCTGATCTTAGCTACGTCATAGATAAGAGCAAATAATGCTCGTCTGAACTCCATAGTCAATAAAGCCTAGCTCAATTCCATAGCAGATAAAACTCGCCAAACTCCAGAGCTAATAAACATCTGGGCATCCAGAGCTTGATAAGTATGTCGCGCTGAGCAAACAAAATACAGATGAGCTCCAAAATTGATCCATAGACAAAGCAAATAAATCCGGGCAGATCTGAGCTCCATAAGTAATGCCGAGCCGAGGAATAAATAAGTTGATGTGAGCTCCAGAGACGAGATATACCGAGCAAATGATACCTGTTTGAACTTACTAAAGTCATGCGTTGAGTAAATAGATATAGCCGAGCTCCAGACAATCAACATGGAGCAAATAAGACTCCATAATGTCGAAACTGAGCTCCATAAGTAGTACTCGAACAACAGGATGGTAAATGCGTTGTAGGAGATAGAGCTCATATGAATTTGCAAAGTGACAAATGTCCTGAGCTCTTTGAACTGATGAAATGTTGAGCAAATAAAGCTTGTCTCATCTGATCCCAGAGAATAAATATAAGCAGATAAAACCTGTAAGGACCCTAGTTCCTTAAGTGCGGATTAAAGGCGTAGTAGAGTTAAACATGCATCTAATGATATAAAGTTCCGTATTGATGTCTTGAGCCGTTAAGGTTACAGGCCAAATTAAAATTTCCAAAAGGGATTAATTACATTCCCTATCAATGAATGCTAATCCTATAGCTTTACACTACTCCTAGAGTAGAGACTATACAAAAGAATTAGGCCTGCTATGCCAAGAGCACTCCTCACTGGCTCACCGCATCAATCCGTCTTAGCCCATCCGCCCAAAAGTACCTACAGGAACAATCTCAAACCATGAGCATGTATACAAATCATATTCACAATAATATGATCATAGTTCAGTGCATAAACCATAAATGCAATTCGCTTCCTGTATTCAACACATTTAAAAGCTCCCTTGGTTGTCCCTGTACCACAATAATAATCAATGGATTATAATACCGATATGTATGTCATGACATGCACCAATTTCCATGTATACCGTATTCCATCCCGAGTTTTATTATATCAGTGGCATAATACCCCTCGCGTTAACATGACAGCGGAAATACCCCTCGCTTAGACAATACCAGCGGCACTAATATCCCTCGCTATAAATATGACAGCGGTCATGTTCTTCGTTTCATATTAGCGGCAAATATTCTCTCATCGCTACGGTATGACAGCGGCAAGTATTCACATCGCTACGCCACTAGCGGCAAGTATTCACCATCACTGTAATGAAATCCCGACTCACAATCACATGCAACCAAAATGCATGACCAATCCATGATGCATAAATAAGACCACATATGCAACCAAAATGCATAATAAATTCCATGTGTGCAGCCATAGTGCATAACCAATTCAATACGTAATAATACATTTTACCGTCCGATGCCCGTACGTCTCACTACGTACCTTAGTTCCAAAAGTGGAGATGTCGTGGGACTTTTATCTCCTTTGATGTGTGGCTACCTGTGATGGTTCTACACAATCACATGAATCCATATTAGAAGCCAATAAATGAACCATTACCAAAAACATCATCATTTAGAACAAAATCCCAAAACCCACATTTTTAGCCTTGCGATCGATCGGTCCCCAGCCTCGATCGATCGCTAATGTTCAACAAAAATATTTTGGTTATGGATCGGAATATTTTCCCGATCGATCGGTGAGCTCGATACAAGCCTTGGCCAGGCTCTGTCCCGCTCGATCGATCGGACCCAGATTTCGATCGATCGAGAAGCCCTGTTCTTGCGAGAAATTCCAAGTATGAGCTTCCTACAACACTTAAACTCATACACCACCAAGATCAACCACCCAACACAACATTAAACCACAAAACAACCTTAAAATACATCCCCCAAACATAAACAACATGTTGGACCAAGATCCAACCTTATAACCCCAAAAACAAGCTACAAGCCCAACCAAAACTCAACAAAACTTTACCATAATGAAAGCTTACCACTTGAGCTTCAAGTTTTCAGCAAAAACTCACAAAAAGACTCCTTTTCAAAGCTTTCTCCTCTCCTCTTGTTTCAGAAACGAAAATGGGAGTTCTTAGGTGAAAGGATGGGGTTTTGGCGACAAAAGCTGATAGAGAGGGGGTGATGGGATATAAAGTGGTATGCAAGTGGTCCTTACCATCTTTGGGGTTAAATGTGTATCATAATATAAGCATGATGTATAAAACACCCCAACATGATATTTTAAAAGCATTTTACTACAATGCATCAAAATCACCATTAAAATCATGCTTTACCAAAATTACAAACCAACACATTTAAACCATTATAACACCCAAACACCCAACATGTATAATATGCACCCTGAAATGCTCTACCGGGTCACGCCTACCATGTGACAAGCATTTTACCAAGATAATTTGTCCCATCACATAATCTAATTATCACCATAATATCACATAAACATAATTAATGCCCAAATTGCAAGTAATTATTTCGGGGACATCACAAGACCTGTCCGGTCTGGACTCCAGATAATAAATATGAGCGAATGAGACCTGTGCTAATATTTGCCAGGGCCTCATACACCTTAACTTTCATAGTCAGGGCGGACCTTAACTTTCATAGTAGTCAGGGCGGACCTTAACTTTCATAGTCAGGGCGATACCTTAACTTTCATAGTAGTCAGGGCGGACCTTAACTTTCATAGTAGTCAGGGCGGACCTTAACTTTTATAGTAGTCAGGGCGGACCTTAACTTTCATCGTAGTCAGGGCGGACCTTAACTTTCATCGTAGTCAGGGCGGTATCTTAACTTTCATAGTTAGGGCCATAGTTATTAAAGGCGCTAGGCGACAAAAAGCGATACGCCGTGGCCTGGCTTGAAGCGTTAGGCGCCAGGCGAAGCGTGGCTTAACAGATATTAGACACCAAGATTAGATGTTAGACACCAAGATAAACTAAATCTCAAATATTTGGATGTAAAATAATATCAGTTAACATCATAAACAATAAACATCAATCCTTTGTTTGATATCAATTAAAAACTACAATAGTCAAATATCATCATCTCCTAAATCGAAAGAACCATCATCTCCTTCATTTGATTTAGAATCATCTAGGTTGTCTTCATCGTTCTCGAAATCAAAATCAATTTCCTCATCATCTTCATCTACAAGCCCTCGAGAAGAACTGGCGGTATGTTTGCCCTTGCTACTAGAACCAATATGAGACCTAAAATTATAAAATGTTTCACAAACTCCAGATGCACGTGCCACATCAGCCCAACGTAAATCATCTCCTGGATGTACAAAATCATCATCATCATTATCTTCATCATTGTTGCTATCCAACTTTCCCATCAACCATTCATTGCTATCGTCAATTTCTGATAAAGTGATGGGATCAATCTTATGTCGCATATAATATCTACGCCTCAATGCCCGATTATATTTGACAAACACCAAATCATTCAATTTTTTTTGCGACAATCTATTTCTTTTTTTTGAATGAAGCTGCAAGAAACATAAAAATTATTAGATGAAAATCTTAATCTTAAGATTAAAATTGTAAAATTTGCAAAATAACTTACATGTTCAAATGTACTCCAATTCCGTTCACATCCAGAAGCACTACATGTAAGAATCAAAACTCTCAATGCAAAATTAGGCAACTCTGGAGTTTCGGCCCCATAACAAGACCACCATTCAGCTATAAAATAAAATGAGTTAGCATATAGTATATTACAAAAACATTATAATAGTGATTGATGCAAAATTTTAATTTCTTTTACCTGCAGGTTTTGTGGTTCTTTGTCTTATAGCTGATGGATATGAGAACATTCCAACAGCATTTTTGTAACTCTCTAACTGATTGATTATGTCATCTTGCAGCTTCTCCCCATCTACTATTCTTAATATACACTTCATCAAACCTTGCATGATTTCTCGATCATCTTCAATTTTTGGATTTGAAAAGTAAAACTCCTGATTCAAGTAATGGCCTGCTGCATGCAAAGGTTGATGAAGTTGATTTGTCCACCTCGCATCAATAATCTCAAAGATATCCTCGTATTTTGATTCTTCATTATTAAATGACGCAGCAATAGCTTCTTTGGCTCTATCCATAGCTTCATAAATATAACCCATCGGAGATCTGCTTTCACCATCTACCAGTCTCAACACCTTCAATAACGGGCCACCAATCTTTAAAGCATAAACTAAATTTCTCCAAAAGAAGGCATCAAAATGACTTCTGCTGCTCTTTTACCAGTTGCCTCCTAAGAATGCTTACTTGCACACCATTTTTCTGATGTGAACATTTTTCTTAGACTTGCTTGTTGTACTTGAAATCTTTTCAGAGTCAAAATGCAGTTGCTAAACGTGTCTTTGCACATCGAACCATGTCTTTTTGCCTAGTAAACTCTCGCATCAAGCTCAACACTTGTGGCCTGTTATATATGTAACCATTAACCATAACTGCACGTTCATGCAATTTCTTGAGTTGAGGAATTTTAAAATATCTTCAAGCATCAAATCCAAGCAGTGTGCAGCGCAAGGGGACCAATACAAATGTGGAAATTTCTCTTCCAAAAGTTTTCCTGCAAATAAAAAATTATTACAATGTAACATATTGTTCAAATTCAAACATCTTTGACGACTTGAATAAAATATTACCTGCACGAACATTAGCACTTGCGCTATCAGTGACGACTTGAATCACATTTTTTTCTCCAATGCGTTGCACGTAATGTGATATCAACTCAAACATTTTATCTCCAGTTGTAGAGTAACCAGAAGCATCAACTGATTCAAGGAACACACTCCCCTTAGGTCCATTAACCAAAAAGTTAATCAGTGTACGACTCTTTTTGTCTGTCCACCCATCAGACATTAGTGTACATCCATATTTAGAATAGTCTGCTTCATGTTCTTTTATAATCTTCGTAGTGATCTCCACCTCTTTCTTTAATCATGTGACCCTTACTTCATGATAGGAAGGAGCTTTTATTGGACAACCATATTGTCCAATAATTCTAATAAAATAATCAAAACTATTATAATTGACAATATTGAAAGGCAAGGCAGCATCATACATCCATCTACAAAAACTTTCAACAACTTGTTCTCTTATTTTCTTTTTGTTGTCGTCATATTGTCCGGACTCCTTACCGCTTCCTTTCCCTTTCTTCATAGCATCTTCAACATTTTTCATAAAAAAACAAATCAATAGGCCCACTTTGTTTTGATCTTTTACATTGGATTTGTTGATGCGAAGAAGATGAAACATGTCGCTTTCCCTGCTCGATGTCCTCAAAATGAGGAACAGATTCATCGATATCATCACGCAGAATCTCATCAATTTGGCTTTTCAACTTGTTTTTCCCATTCATAAAATTCATTATAGCCTCTTTAACATGTTCAGCGCATTTACTACACTCTTTCACATTTTTACAACCTCCAATTAAATGTTTTTTATGTCGGTAAATATCACCGTTGGTTATTTTTCCGCAAAAAATTGCACTTCAGTGCATTGACATTCTTAGGATCAGGAAGTGTTGCAAATTCCCAAGCAGGATCTTTCCGGTTCATTGAAGTCGACATCTAAAAAATCAAAATATACTAAACTTTTGCATAGTGTATACTGTATAAAGTTAAAGGCACATGAAACAAGCATAATTTAAAAAAAAAAACACATATATTAACCTTGTTGTATAATATATTATACATAATACAAAATAACAAAAAAAGATGCATTATGTACCTGATTGTAACTAGCATTCAAATAAAAAAATAACCCCAGCACCTGGTCAGTGGCGGCGGCGGCGGCGGTAGGGCGGCGGCGGGCGGCGGCGGCGGTCGGGCGGCAGCAGTGAGGCAGGCAGTGAGGCAGTGAGGCAGGCAGTGAGAATTAGTCTAAGCAATATCTTTTTTATAAACCCTTAAACCCTAATAATAAATAGAAATAAATAAGTTTTGGGCTTTTTAGACTGGGCTTTAGCATATTATTTCAGAACCCACAACCAGGCCAAACATATTTCTTTGAACAAAAGTTACAAAACCAAATTAATCTCAGCTTCTTCCAGGCCAACACCTTACGGCCTAAGCCTCATCTCCTAAGCGAGGCTTAAGCGCCGCCTCATGCACATGCGCCGCCTCGGGGGCACCGGAGGCGACAAATGGTGGCCTGGCTCCGCCTAGGGCTTAGGCGAGCCAGGCGAGGCTTTTTAATAACAATGGTCAGGGCGATACTTTAACTTTCATAGTCAGGGCGATACCTTAACTTTCATAGTAGTCAGGGCGGACCTTAACTTTCATAGTAGTCAGGGCGGACCTTAACTTTCATCGTAGTCAGGGCGGGTACCTTAACTTTCTCTCCTCATCTCGTGTGCCTGGGCTGACCATGGCCACACATGTCTGGGCGGACCATGACATATCTCCACATCTCAACTCCCACACTCACACACCACTCCCGAACCTCCATACCACTACACCACATCCGAATAAGTTAATCAAAAATCCGGATCAAATAAAGATCAAAAGCTGATGAATAAGGCCTTACTGCGAGATCGCATGCCTGAGCTGATATAATAGGGGCTTACTGCGAGATTGCATGCCCGAGCTGTCATAATAGGGGCTTAATGCAAGATTGCATGCCCGAGCTGTCCGATACTGTCCTGAAATATTGATAAAATAGAAATGCACAAATATATTTTTACGAAATTCAAATATCAGTTGGACAGGAAGAACCGTAAGTTAGGGCCCGAAGACTTGAGTGTCAAAGTCACGATCAACTGTTAGGCTTAGGCCGATGCGGAGGCTGAGCTGAGGTGGATGAGCTGAGGTTGATGAGGCCGAGCTCACATGGACGATGCCGAGCTGGAACTCATTGGGCCGAAGTGGAGCTCATACGGCCGAGGTGGATGAGCTAAGGCCGAGGTGGAGCTCATACGGCCGAGGTGGATGAGCTAAGGCCGATCTGGACTCATACGGCCGAGGTGGATGAGCTAAGGCCGAGATGGAGCTTATTTGGCTGAGGTGGATGAGCTGTGGCCGAGGTGGACTCTTACGGCCGAGGTGGATGAGCTGAGGCCGAGTTGGAGCTCACACGGCCGAGGTGGATGAGCTGAGGCCGAGCTGGACTCATACGACAGTTGGAGCTCATTTGGCCGAGCTGAGGCCGAGTTGGAACTCATTTGGCCGAGGGTGGATGAGCTGAGGTTGATGAGGCCGAGCTCACATGGACGATGCCGAGCTGGAACTCATTGGGCCGAAGTAGAGCTCATTTGGCCGATGTGGATGAGCTGAGGCCGAGGTGGAGCTCACACGGCCGAGCTGGATGAGCTGAGGCCGAGCTGGACTCATACGGCGGAGGTGGATGAGCTGAGGCCGAGTTGGAGCTCATTTGGCCGAGGTGGATGAGCTGAGTTGGAGCTCATTTGGCCGAGGTGGAGCTCATACGGCCGAGGTGGAGCTCATACGGCCGAGGTGGATGAGCTAAGGCCGAGTTGGAGCTCATTTGGCCGAGGTGGATGAGCTGAGGCCGAGCTGATATGGCCCGACGTGAGGTACTGATTTGGACTTTGCCACTTTTACTCAAGCTCCAATCCTGCAACAAAAGCTCCTAATGCCCCCAAAACCAAATGCTAAAGCAGCTCCATTCTCCAAAATTATGGTTGGCTAGGGGGAAGAGGTATCCCCAGAGATCTGATGCCTGATGTAGCATCTCGAGAATCATTACACTGGCGTTTCTTAGAGTGCAACCCAAAAGCATAGCAACTTTCATACAAGGCTGCACCCCAATAACCAAAACATTTACCCCTTTCATCAAACCCGCCGCCGCCGCTTGCTAAAGGTTTTTTCTTCTCCAGAACTTAGAACACCCATCTCCCAACAGAGATGCAACCCTCAGACCATCATTATCCTCCACATATCTCAACGTCTTGAGCTCACGTTCCCACATACGGCGCCAATTGTTACCTGGAATTTTGGTAGGGTAGACGTGTATTTCTTCCAAGCACAAAATAATATATAAAAAATAAACGAGACCAGATTTTTTACGTGGAAAACCCCAAAATATGGGGAAAAACCACGGGACCTAGTCCAGTATAAATTCTACTATAAACAAACGAGTGATTTACATGTTTTCTTTACAAGAATGAGCTAAGAAAATGAAAATGGTGGAGGGAGAAGGGAAGCACCGCCGAGAAGGCTGCTGTGAGAGAAGAAAAGAGGCCACCTCTCTAACCCTACTGATCCTTCACTATTTATATTAAAGATAAATGGGCCTACAATGGGCTAATTAAATAGCAGGATAACGGGCCTAGTAAAAGAAAAATGGACCAAGGCAAACGGACCAAGGTAGGATAGTCTCTAGTGTCTATGATACTGGGCCGAGATGTAGGTCTTCATCGAGGCCGAGCTGAGGTCATCATCGAGTCCGAGCTGGAGGTCTTCCTCGAACGCCGACCTGGGGTGGCCGAGCTGGGGTTGGCTGACCTGGGGTGGCCGAGCTGGAGGTCTTCCTCGAGTGCCCGACCTGGGTTGGCCGAGCTGGGGGTGGCCGACCTGGGGTGGCCGAGCTGGAGGTCTTCCTCGGAGTGCCGACCTGGGTTGGCCGAGCTGGGGGTGGCCGAGTTGGAGGTTTTCCTCGAGTGCCGACCTGGGTCGAGCCCATACAGTTCGGGTCTGAACCGCACCGGATACCGGGGTATCATTTACATATTCGATGAAGATGTACTGCAAATTTGTCTTGCAAGATTATATAATTTGGCTGACCAACTAGCATGATCATTGGCACCGATCACAGACGCGGTGTCAAAAGAACTAGTATTATATAAGGCTAAAAATCTGGGCTTCAGATTAAGCAGCAAGCTTGCACCAGTTCACGTCAAAAATGATGGTAAATTTCATTTTCGTTGTTTCAGTTAAGTTTTTTTTTTTTTAATATCATATGCAAATTATCACTCCTCGGGGTCTGAAATCACTTCCCGAAGTTAAATCGGAAGATTGTGGTTGAGTTCGCTGCTTCACGTTGTTAAATCGTATTATTCTTCACTCCCCAGGGTCTGAAATCGCTGCCTCGCGGTTGAGTTCCTCTGCAGTGAAGGTTGAAGGAGAGTTGTGAATGGCGGTGCTCTCTGTACTCGAGCTTGAGATTGTGGTGTGGGTGGTTATATTGTTTGGGGGTATTTCAGTAAAAATAAAAGACCTAATAAAGGTTTAAAAAATAGACCAATTTGATTAAAGTTTGATTTATGTGTAAAGTTGTTTATTTAGTTGAATAAATGTTTTTACGAGTTAGTACTTTTTTGCAATTTCATCAATTTTATTTGAATAACCAAAATATGAACAATCTGTACTTGTTTAATATTTAAGAATGATAATGTGTTTTCAATAAGATGGTAATAAATCGTATATAAATTAAATTTTGTAATGTTTTGTTATATCTTTTATTCTACTAAAATGTTGGTGGGTTCCTAGGTCACATAATGCGGAATGCGCGAGCATGTGTCGATGTGGGTGCGGATGCACGAGTGCGTCAATTTTCAAAAAACATTGAGTGCGAGTGCACCTATTGAAAAATTATTTATATATATATAAATATATACACATATATTGATGAGATAAAGTTAAGCATACTTAATACACATCATGTTTGACAAATTTTTATAATTAATTATTTGTAGTGCCATTCAAATCTTTTATTGATCGCTCTTCTAATAGAAATACTTATTGTTCTCAGAAAATATATTTTAGAGAGCGAAAAATGAAAATGAATTATTCATATTAATCATAAGATAATGAATTCAAAAAATGAAACCAAATATTCCCTATGTGTTTCAACATGTTTTGTAATAATATGAATTCATTAAAACTGACTTATATTATTTTTCAAAGAATTAAGAATGTCTAACATTTAAGTTCACGACTTAGTAAAACTTAATACATGACTTAATAAAACTTAGTCTTAAAGTGTCGTATGCGTATTCAATGCGCCAAATCACGACAGTGCGTCAGTGCGCGACTTAGTAAAACTTAATGCGCGACTTAGTAAAACTCAGTGCGTCTTAAAGCGCCGCACAAGCACTCAATGCGTAGGTGAGAGATCGGAGCGCTAGTGCACGAAGGAGGTAGGAGGATTATGTGACTTATGTGGATTCTACTATATCATACTTCAAAATAACAGGAACATTAAGCTAATATTTTATTTATCATTTGAATTCAAAATATCTAGACTTCATAAACTAGAGTTGTTGATTTTTAAAGAAAACTACATTTAAAACTCCAGACTTTAAATTTAAATTATAGTTAAAAGAAATTTATTAGTCCATATGCAAACGCGATGGGAATTGGGATAACATTAGAGGCTGAATATTGTTTTTACAAAATTATATAAATTTAATGTTCTTGCTCCCTCGTCTTCGAGTTGAATCTTGAAATCCTTACTCATTTGTTGACACAAAAATATTAATTGAAATAATCACAATCAAATACTATTTAGCAGGGCTGATAGACCTAATGTAGCATTTGGATTGAAAGATTTGATTTGAAGTAGAATATAAATCTAATCATTTGAAATTCATTGGATTTGATTTTATCATTTCAAATCATCCCAAATATACAAAACAAAATGCATTACAAGAAGAGTGCGGAATTTGAAATACACACTTCAATTTTTTAACCAAATATAATGATGGATTTGAGTCACTCATTTCAAGCTTTCGATTCGAACACAACCTAAAATAATTTCATTTCCACTCCTATATAACATTTCTACATTGATGTTTGAACCAAAGAGGATTTATTAAACGACTTTTGTTTGACAATGATTTTGAAATATAAAGTTTTTTTTTTCAATTTTATGATTTGTTTGGTCTTTGTTTTTAGTATATGTTTGAAGGATAAAATTTTTTTTAAAAAAATGTCACATCAAAAAAGAATGTTTGACCGATATTATTTTTCAAACTATCATACTTTGTACGCGAAATATGAATATAAATGGAGACCAAACAATTATAATTGTTAAATATGTATAAACTTCAATATCATGTCAACCGAATGAGCTTGAGATCAACATTGGTGGTTGAAGGCAGTTATATGCTGACTAGATAACCGTCTGGATTGAGGGCTATTATCTGCTGAATAAGTGTCGGTTTCCAACTGTTGAAAAATTGTGAAAAAAATTAATGCTCGATCGATCGAGCGGGCCAGAAAGTTTCGCCTCTCTTGGAACAGTAGCTCGATCGATCTAGCAATGTGTCTGTTGCTAAGAATGGTGTGTCCATTTATGTGGGGTGCGATTTTTGGCGATAGGGTGCCTCTAAATGGTGTTTTTTTTACATACTTCTTGACATACTATAAATATAACATCCCTCACTTGAATTGAACATGGAATTTCGATATTCATATGATATTTGAAGATCAAAATTTGAGTAATTTGTGAGTCTTCATCATTGTTATTGTTAAGCGGTTTAGACCTTTGTGGTTTAAAGGATTTGTGATTTGGAGTGCTCATATCACAAATCATAGTCGTTGTATCTTGGGAGACAAATTGCCAAAGTAAACCTTTAGCACCGTAGTGGGGCAATATGTCTTAATGACAGAGATTCCAAATCTCGCATCGACATTTCTAATACAAAGTCATTTGTTGTTTTTGCTTGCTACTTTTCTAAGATGCACACCCATAAAATTTTGTACAACAATCTTAAGACATTATTAGCAACAAATGGCCTCATCGAGTGCAACAACGACTCTAGTTCATCATGGTGAAAAGCCTGAAAAGTTCAATAGGAACAATTTCAAGTGATGGCAACAAAAGATGTTTTATTTGACAAACTTGGGGTTGACAATGTTCCTCAATGAGGATGCTCACTATATTATGGAGAGTGAAACGACAACCAAAAGAGGGTTGCGGTTGATGCGTGGAATCAAAGCGATTTTGTGTAAGAATTATATTCTCAATGGACTGGACAACACATTATACAATGTATTGTCTAGTGAAGATGGCCAATGAATTGTGGCATCCTTGGAGAAAAAGTATAGATCCGAGGATGCCGGCATGAAGAAATTCATCCTTGGGCGATTCCTGGATTTCAAAATGGTTGATACAAAGCCCGTGATAGCACAAGTGCAAGATTTGCAAGTAATCATGCACGAAATTCATGCGGAGGGAATTGTTCTAAGTGACTCATTCCAAGTGGCCGCCATGATTGAAAGGTTACCTCCGTCATGGAAGGACTTCAAGAATTATATCAAGCAACATAAACGAAAAGAGATGAATCTTGAAGACCTTGTGGTTCGCTTGAGAATCGAAGAGGACAACAAAATTTCCGAAAGGAAGGAAAATTGGCACCAACATGAAGCACGAGTGAACTTAGTAGAAAAAACAAGCCGGAACAAAGCGGAAGTTTGATGACATGGCCTCCAAATATGGAAATGCGAAGAAGTTCAAATGCAAGTACTACAAATGTGGAAAACCCAATCACATGGTGTGAAAGATTGTCGCAATAACGACGATCACGGGAAGGCTGTGGATCAAGTAAATGTGACAAGAAGATCGTCTCTCAATGGAATTGGATGATCTAGCGCTTACCGCTTAAATTAGATTGTGTATATTTGAAAGTTGTAAACTCCAAGAATGAGTAATTCTAAAATGTAATGACGATATTTGTTGAAAGCAATAAAATTTATGTTACTACTTCTTGTAGTGAATCTTATGGTTTGTGGCATGATTATTGGGATCATTTAAACCATAGTTCACAGCACAAATTGCAATGTTAAATTTATTGTTTATATGGGCACTAGGTTAACAAAATCGTCATTCATTGTTAGAAGAATCGTAACGTCTCTAGAGTTTACTCACAATGATGTTTGTGATGGAAAGATTGTACAAACTATAAATGTAAGAAAAGTAATTTGTTGCTTTATCAATATTTGCACATGATATTGTTGTGACTTTTTTGCTATGAAGCAAAAACGAGGCCAGTAGTAAGATGGTTTAACACTTCAAGAATGAGATTGCAATAAATTTAGCAAATGAGTTTTGCTATGGGAAATTGTGAGCAGATTATACTTTGTTATCTAAGAATTTGACGCTTAAGCTTGAATCTGCAAGACTATAAATCTCGAATTCGAGTTTCTAAGCTTTGTAAGCTTAAAACACAAGTGATAAATCGAAGCCACAAATTTTGATTAGGGCGTTATAATATCTCAAATGGTTCATTTTGAATTTCTAAGCTAGTACGCTTATAACATGAATTTGCAAGATTTAAAATCTTGAATTCAAGTTTTCTAAGTTAGTGCGCTTAAATTGCAAATTGTGAACGGAGTTTGAGAATATTATCCAAGTTTCTACTTTTGTAAGCAAGTACGCTTAAATCCGAAATTTTCAAAAAAATAAAAACTGAATTTGGATTTGTAAGACGATAACGCTTAGAACTTGAAACACAAAATTTGAACGCCAGTGCACTTCGTTCTACCTAAAGTGTGGGGGGTTT